>CM035437.1:143985709-143988209 GCA_020310875.1 Ceratopteris richardii
ACATCATTGCTTTTAGCCATGGCTGGTTTGGTGACTAAAATACCTTGATGCAAAAAGTTGACTGTATCTCAAAAAGTTGAACAGAACGCCCAAGCGAATTGTGCTAAACCTGTAGCAAACTTCGAGATGCTTATATTGGCGAACCAAAACTGGTATATATCTTTGGTACAAAAAGACAAAATAGCTTGCACATGCACTACGATAGTGTGTTTGGAGGCCAAAATGAGCTCATATCGCAATTTCGCCACCACATAGCGAAGCTGTTTTGAACTGGAAAACACCCTGAGTATGCTCACCAAAATTCGTGCGATTTTGAGACTGCAACTAGAGATGTGTCGACGATGCCCTAGATGAAGCGGCCACTTGCTCTGATACCAATTGTTGGAGTTAGACGTCTGTGGAAGCACACGAAAGCATAAGGAAGAAGAAGAAGCTTGGAGCACAACACACAATACTGAATGAATTACCACTAGAATGTACAAAGATAAGTAGCTTGTTAGGGAAAAAGGCGTATGTACAAGCCGAGGGGAAAAAGGCTCCTAAAGAGGGAAAAAAGTGCCCCGGCGATCCTAGAGTGTTCACACACATCACTATTTGAATATATCAACAATATTTTGGTAGTGATGTGTATGAAAACACTTAGGACTATCATGGAACTTTTTTCCCTCTTTAGGAGGTTTTTCCCCCTCGATGTATATATGCCTATATTCTGAATGGGTTATTTATCTTTGTACATTCACTTGGTAATTGATTCATTGTTGTGTTGTGCCCCGAGCTTCTTCTTCTTCCTTCTGTTGTTTGTGTGCTCCCATAGACCTCAAACTCCAAAAATTGATATCATAGCATGTTGTCAATTCATCTAGTGTGTCATCAATACCCCTCTGGTCACAGTCTTAGAATCACATGAAAATTGGTGAGCATACTTAGTGTGATTAGGAGTTCAAAACAACTTTGCTATGTGGCATCAAAATTTTGATATGAGCTCGTTTCAACCTCCGAATGCACTATCATAGTGCATGTGTAGGCAATTTCATCCTTTTGTGCCAAACATATATACAAGTTTTGGTTCACCAATACAAGTGCTTCAAAGTCTGCTACAAGTTTAGCATAGCTTGACATGGTGGTCCTATTCAACTTTTCGAGATACATTCATTTTTTTGCAAGGGTCTTTAGTCACTGGCCATGGTTGAAACAAATATTGTATTCCGTATATTAGATGTCAAGGATAGGTTGGATGGTACTAATTACCCATTGTTGGCATATACGATGTTTCATGTATTGGTAGCAAAAGTTCTATGGAATATTGTGCACACTTTTGAAAAAGTCCTACTACACGGGCAAATAAAGTTATTGATGGCGATGCAAATGGCATTGAAGATGATGATCTTCAAATTCCTATTCATGGTATAGTTCTTGCTTCACCTATTGTAGCGCACCTTCATTGGGATGACAAAGATGCTCATGCATATGCATTGATAACTTTGTCTATCAAACGTGCCATTATCCCCCACATTCACTCCTACAAAATAGCAAAGGATGCTTGGATACACTTACCACTTTATACTAGGCAAGAAAGGAGGCCCATGTTACTTACCTCTGAAAACAATTGGAGAGTGGGTGTATGAATGAAGGAGATTCTATGGATAGTTTTTTGACAAAAATCAAAGATTTGAAGGAGCAGTTGATTTCTACTAATGAAATCTTCCGAGATAGTACATTTGTGTAGACTATTCTTTACAACCTTCCAAATTCATATGAGAATTTTGATTGAGCCACTCTTCGATTGATGATGAAAGGCAATCCAAATGCCTTAACATTTGAGGATTTAGTCTTTATTTTGTTGCAGGAAGATTAGTCCAGCCAAAATAGGTCCATTATGCATGTTGCAGATCAAGCTTTCCTACTAGTTAGAAGGGCAAAGGTAAATGAAGCTCATTTACTAGTAAGCACAAATCTGCTAATGATGCATAATTGAAAAAGGAAAACAAAGATGACAAGAAAATACAAAAGTAGAAACAATTTTGCAAATATTGTAAGGGAAATGATCATGTCATAAAGATGTGTCCAAAACTAGTTGCAAAAGAGGCAAAGATGAAAGAGGTTGGAATAGTTATTGCAGAGGCCTCTACACCTAAAACATCGTCTTCTAACCTTATTCAGAATGAAGAATGGGCATTTACTATTGTTTCCAGCTATGACCCATCTTCTCATGGGCACTATATGTTTGTAGTGTACTTAGATGTTTGGTACCTTGATAGCACGGCAAGCAAACATATTACCTCGCAATGCAGTTTCTTCAGTGCACTTGAACCTTCTCCTAGAGGGAATACAATCAAATGGGCTAACAACTCCTCTTATCTTGAAATGGAAGTTCGTAAGATCACTATGATCAATACTGATGGTAGTTCTTTCACATTGTCATATGCTTTGTACGTACCAGGGATCAAGAAAAATCTGTTGTCAATTTCAACATTAACCAAGATTGGCTTGGTTATCAAAT
>CM035437.1:143993209-144018209 GCA_020310875.1 Ceratopteris richardii
TGGTCATTTTTCATCGAAAAATACAGTAAAAAAAATTATTGAACCTTTAGTAAATACATTAAAAATATGAAATACAGGTACGATCTGTATATAACCTTAAAAAATGAAGGGCATGGTAGATCGTCAACATACAACAATGCCCCCCTCCCCCAAAGAGAGGTAAGTGATTCAATGAACGGAGCTAGCGCTACAACAACTTTGACAAAGTAGTTCCTTTTTTCCAAACAAGTTGAGTAATGGCTCCACCATCATCTCCAAGAATCTTTGAAAGTAATGATTAGAAATTATCGAAATCTCAATCCAAGCGACCTACTTGAAAGCACGCCTTCTTGTATAACGGAGAATCATGTCGAGGTTTTCTTATGATTGGAAAGTTTAGCGTGGCTATATATAGAGTCTCCCTTTGGATGACAAAGTACACAAAAATATATGGGGATATTCTTTTGTTGATTATATGAGGAGGTGCTCCAAAGTTGGTCGAACATGTTTTGAGTGGGGTTGGAATGAAGGCCGTCTCTTTCTCATGAAAAGCATTGATGACCTGCAAATACCTTCCTCTTTTGTACATGGTCTTAACATTGTTCTTCTATTTTAGCTTTTCTTTTTTTCTTTTTTTTTTCCATTCATAAGGGGAACCTCTTTTTTCTTACATCCCAACCTCTTCGTTCAAAATAAACTCCCTTCTAAGTTCTCATCCGTCTATTCATGCTCCGTGTGAGCCCCACCTCATTACAACTTCCAATTACGTCCCTTGTCTCTCTCCATTTTGCATGAATTGGCTCCTTTCATGTATGAGAGATGGCTCTCCAAAGTCATGGTCCACACATGAACTTTTCTTTTATCCAATACTTGGAAGCATTGAATGCATCCAGCACATGCATCATTCTTGTACAACATTCTCTCTCTCTCTCTCATACGCTTTCTTCCAATCCTTTTCATACTCTCGTCTCGATCACCATCCATCATCTTTCACGGTACAAGCTTTCTTGTATCTCCGATTCTGCAGAGAAGCAAGTGCATGTGAAGGAGATACCGATGCGCGCAACCCAAGACTGTCACGCGGCCCACATACAAATGTTTACACAATCCCTGCATAATGAATTGGGCATTACTTGAGGTCTATGCGAAGGATCCTCCCCTTTATAATACACAGTAACTTGAGCTGCCGTCAATCTGCAACGAGAGATGAGGAGGCAACAATGGCTTGCTCTCCCCGCAAATAATTGTCCTCGGATGCGACGCCTGTCACAGCAACCAATGCCAGATGACAAAGATACATGGAGGTACACACATACTCAAGCACCTCGTTTATAGATTATGCGTTTGGTAATCTTTATTTCTTAACGATCCATCTTCGGCGCCGATTGTTGCAGCGCAGAAACAGATGCCAAAGTGCGAACCTCTGGCTATAAGCAGACCATGTGCATTAACGTCTGCCTTTTAGCATGCATTAATCTGTTTCTCCTTGCATTTTGTCAGGTTTGACTGTAGATTGTTAATGGAGATCAAAATAAATCGGAGACATTAGCCTGTGGCAGGTAATCTACTACCAATCCTTGGCTTTGCGCAATTAGCATGCTAACAATTAGTTGAAGATAGATTATAGATTCCAGACGTTTGCCGCTAGATGATGACAGACTGCTAATCCTTGGCTTTGAGCGCTGCATAGCCCGTTTCATTGACAAGTCTGCCTTAGGGCACTAATTCGCCTGCTAAATGCTTCCATCTTCACAAAATTGAAGCAAACTAAAGAGTAATGTTTGGATTTCCAGTATATTTAAAAAATCCGATCCTTGTCTGTGGCAGGTGATCCATTGCTGATCCTTGGCTTTCTGCAATTAGCATCCGGATATTCAGTTGAAGAAAGATTAAAGATTCCAAACGGCCCCTACCAGATGACGATAGGTTGCTAATCCTTTGCTGTGAGGGCGAGATGATCCGTGTAATTAACAGTGTAGCGTACTCTCACTTTCCGTGTTCGGACGATGATTGAATGTCAGTTAAAAATATTGATCATTGCGTCTCAGCACACGATAAGCCTTCTAAGTGCAAGACTGACCGTCGGCTTTTAGCGGTTGATCCCTGGTTCCGCGTGAAACTCTGTGAATTATTGTTTTCCATTCAAATATTATCGGTCCCAAAGGTCCCGCATCCCTAATACTAATGGAGGAGAACAACATCATACGCAGAACCTCCAGCTGCCCCGTTCAGTTTGATGGCCCTCGTTTCTCCAGGTGGGGAGTCGCTAAGACACGATTGAAGGAGAAGCTGCTAAATGCGGGCACGAAGCTCCATGGCTATGGATGGAGCAGGAGATTGCCAGAAGAGGCGAAGTCCAGCCTGGAACGACTCAAACCCGATAGCCAGGCCGACGGCTACGGATCGGGGAGCCCGATGCCGGACTCCGAGAAGCCAAAAGCGCTTGTAGGGCCAGTGATCGGACTTGTCACCAGCACATCGGCCCGCATTCTCCTCGAAGTCGACAAGGACGCAACTGTGGAAATGAGCCTTCATAAAATGCAGGCAGACATTCGCGACGACAGTTCTCCCTACATCGCCTCTGAGCAGCTGCGAAAAAACTTTTCCAACCGATTGTTGAGCAGGTTTTCATCAAGCCCCGTTTCACTGTTGAAGGACGCAAAGAATGAAGTGGGAGAGGTACAGTCCTTCAATAGTGCAGAGGATATGTCGTCGGCGGAAAATTCTGTGCATTCTTCAGGAAAATTCACCGATCCACGAGACGAAGAAGCAACATGCTCAACTGGGCAATCGGTACGGAAATTGAGCAGGTTGCGAATGGCACAGTCAACAGCGCCATCGAAGTGTGCTCCTGCGCTTGAACCGCGCGGGAAACTGGAGGAGAAAAGGGAAGCACCGATTTTGCAAGGAGAATCCTCATCTCGGAAGCATCTTGCAGAGGAAACTTTTTGCGGGGAACCTGCGCAGGCCTCTCACGGTTCGGTCTTTGACGTCGGCGACGGCTCAAGTTCCTCGACACCTGTGCGCAAACACGGATCGTCGTCTTTGAGGAGGAGACTACGTTTTAGGAGCTTAGTAAGATTCGGAAGTTCCCCTCTTCGGCAATTCAGTTCTCTCTCATATGTCTCACAAGGTACGCCCTGTTTTTTGTTAAAGCGGCATCCCTGAACTTTTCGCCATGAATATTTTCTAACTATCTTTTTTAGTGTGTGGTTCAACCATCTTCTAGTCGTCATTTTTTCAATCTAACACTCTCTTCTTTTTTTAGAGATCATTGCTCTCAAATTTCAATGATCAATCTCTGATCTCCCTTTGAATTGATATCCTTACCTTTGTGGAGTCTCTTGAACTTTCTTGTTTTCAACCTTGGTCTCTTGAACCCTTGTTTTTTACTTTGGTGTCTTGAATTTTTTTGTTCGTAACCTTGGTGTCTTGAGCCCTTGTTCTCAATCTCAATATCTTGAGCCTGGTTGTCACCCATGCTAGGTATTTTGGACCCTCAATCTAGTGCATCAATGAAAAATTTGTTATGAGGGCTTTTCAACACTACCTTACACATCTAAATCCGATATACAGATTAGGAGATACACTCTAATCTTTGTTGGACCAATTTTTGAAAGTGTCGCAAGTGCCTTCCATCTACCTTGCCCAAGCCTACTTCCTAAGCTATGATACCAATTATGGGAATTGAACTCATGACCTAACAACCAAGACTATGATGAGCTAACCATTTGTCCCAAAAGCCATGGTTGATAATTACTTCCTAATCCTCTCTCTTAAGGTATAGTTCAACCATCTCATGCTCATCATTTCTTGAGTCTAACAGGCTTAGCTTCAATTTGTTTTCAAACTATATTTGATCCTCAAATTTATTCTCATGCTATTTTTCTTTATCGTCATATTTTATCGTAGTTGGATCTTTCTATGACATAGGATCTTCCTAAACCACATTGCTTTACATACAACAAAACATGTTGTTTTATATTATGATATAATGCCACGTATTTTTACTGTTTATTGATTAATAAGAAGATACTAGAATCATTGAAAAGGAATTACCCCTCTTGATTAAAAAGGAATAATGACATGTATGTTTATTTCTTATTGATTAATAAAAAGATTCTAGACTCATTGAAAAGGAATGATAAAAAGATTCTATTGAAGAGAAGGAGCTTGTCTCATCGGTCAACTGTTTGGTTCTAAGCCCCCTCTTAAGTCTTTGTGACAATGGTTTTGTAAAACATTGTTCCTTCGCCGATTGATTGTCAGCAAGTGTCGGTTCTTGCATGCTAATCACATGCTCTTGGTCTTTGAAAATGACAATATGACCTTCCAAGCTTTGCAAATTGGCATGTGCCAAGTATGGAGAACTACCTTGTGCCTTTTTAAATGGTTTCTTGAATTTGTTCCAAATAGTTCCAAGTCTCTACGCTATCCGCTCTAGATTGAGCTCTCAAACTTGTCCCTTTTCCTATATGGATTCATAAGGGAAATTATATCGCCCATCGTATTTGACATTAATAGATGTTGGTTCGTTAGACTATGACACATCTTGGTCAAGACTTATAAGAATCTTCAAAACATTTGTCAAGCTAGAAGGGAAAATCTTTATCGAAGGCTAAAGCATCTTGAGGAAAAAGTAAACATAGGCCACTCGCAATACCAAACAGGGCTCCGAAAAAAGATTTACGAAGAAGAAATCCAAAGAAAGAATCTAGAGGTATACTTTAAAGATTGGTTGGGGGGAAGGGCAGACAAACCTACTAAAGAGATGTGTGGCATACTCAAGAAGAAACAATCCAAAGAAGTGATCCCATTCATGATGGACATCAATGGGATTGAGTGGAAGACTGACAAAGAAAATAGTTCATTGATTGTCAATCACTTTACCCAACTTTTGGGGGTTTTTAGGCCTCTTTCTCCTCATTGGCATAATCGCTTGGTGGCCATCTCTAGACTCAAAACCAAAATAATTCCACAAAATATCAAGCCTCTTCTTGAAACTCTCGTTTCGGATGATGACATTCTTGAAGTTATTGATTCGCTTCCTAATGGCAAAAGCCCGGGGCTAGATAGCCTCACCGATGAGTTTTTTCAAGACCTTCAAGCATGTGGTGACTGCTCTGTTATGTATGGTATGGTAGGAGGCCGTTTCTTTTGATGCACTGCCCAAATGTCTCAATGAAGGTTTTATCAATCTTATTCAGAAAAAAGGAAGCAAAACAGCTAATCGAATTGCTTGTCACTTACAAAACTAGATCAATGAGGATAAAAAGGGTTCATTAAGGGGAGGTCCATCCTCAAGGCTATCATTAATGTTTGGGAAGGTCTACTTTTCATTGAAGAGTCCACCCAAGATATTCTCTTCCTTAAGATTGACTTCGATAAAGCTTATGACAAACTCGAGTGGGACTTCATTCTGCAATTTCGAAAAGACCTTGGTTGTGGTCATAAATTCATTAAGATGATCTCAACATTACTGGGAAATGCATCAGCGCAGATAAACATCAATGGCCAGCTTTCTGAAGCTATTCGATTAAAACATTCTATCAGGTAAGGATGCCCCTTGGCCCCTCTTCTCTTTGCAATAACTGTCGATGGTCTCAGCTACCTTGTTAAACATCACACATGTTTAGGTCTTATTCAAGGCCTCTTTCTTCCCATCAATCAAGACTAGACAATCATGAGACTTTTTGTTGATGATACAAATGCTTTTGTGCATAATGATCCAACCAACATTGATACCTTTTGGTGTTGCCTAAATACGTTTTGTGAGACATCAGATTCCAAAATAAACCACTCCAAAACTACTTTCACAACTATTATTGGGCATCCATATCAAAGTTTAGTTTAGCATGGTTGTTAGTTGATCTCCAGGGGACAAATCTTTTGCCTATTATATATTTTGACGGGACTGGATATTTTGATGGGTTAGCGATGGAACTGGGCTCTTTCCAAGCTCGATAACAAGCGGGCATACTAGAAAGGTATGTAGATCGACATGGAGGGGTGAGCTATGGTTGTTAACACGTTCCTTCTTTCTTCGATTATTTACTTTCTCTCTTGTTGGAGACCGAAGGACCAAGAGATTATCAAATCGGAAGGAATTTGTAGAAACTTTCTCTGGATGGGAGACCCTAACAGAAGGGTTTAAATAGGCTACTTGCATAAGCCAAAAGGATCAAGGTGGTTCGGGGATTCTAGGCATTGAAAGAATGGCCAATAAACTGATAGCCAAATGGTTAATTAAAGCTTGGAGCAACAGGGATGCCTCTTGGGCCAAACCAATTTTTAGGAACAAGAGTGCTCTTAGGCTTGTGAGCCTCCCAAGGTGGAAGGGTTTGGATCTTCTCACTCTTTTTTTCTCCCCCTATCAGGTGACTCCCAGAGGCTCGAGCTTAGTTTGCTCCCTATGGAAGAGTTGGAACAAGGTGAAATAGTTTGTCAAGATCAATGAAGATTGGAAATTGGCAGCTGATATTAGATAAAATGATTCAATTTGGTTCCTTATCAAGGGCATCAGAGGTGTTGAGCCTTGAAACCTCTAAAAAGCTAGGAAGCTTTTGAACAAACATTTTCGTTTATGGAAACACCTCTAGAATCAAGAAACATGCCAATGGATTAGATTTGAGGGCATTTATGTAGCTAGGAGAGTGGACTATGTAGAATGGTGCCTATTGCAAAGCAGATTCAATGCTTGGGAGGGCTCGAGGACTCACTTTCTTATTGGGCATAACTCTCTCACCTTGAGGGTCTTAGATGGCACAATAGCAACAATCTTGATAAAATTCCAAGATTCAAGAAGAATGTGGACTTTCACATTACACTTAATAAGAGATGGTGTCTAGATTGATCGAATTTTTCCCCTCATAGAGGTTAAAAGATCGATTCTTATGTGGAAAATCCTCCACCAAGGAATTTGGTCCAATGTAAAGACTAACAAAATTTGCAGAGCCCCTCCATGGTGTAAATGATGCCTTCATGGCAATCAGGTCCTTGGGAGAATAATGTTGCTTTAGGGACAAGTCAACTAGAAGCAAGTGCTTGTGGGTGAAGTGATCGGTTGTTCCTCAACACTGTGAATGCTATAAGAGGTGAATATCTAGAAAGAGAGGTGTGTCACCAACTTTGGTAGCCCTCCTAAAGAATGATCAATAAAAAAATCTCTTTTTCTTTTAGGCAAAACAATTTCCAATTGTAAGAAGCACCCACCTTTTAGACATCATAGAGTGTTTTTCCTTGAGAGGAACAAGATTAGAAGCAAGTGGACCCCCCATGAAGGGGTCAAAAGGGTTATCAACCTTCTTTGTAATGTCTTTTAACAAGTGTTGAGCAACCCCTGCTTTGTGAGATTCGAGGGTCCCATGGGTGCTAGGCTCATTCACTTGTACAATTGTTCTTTCTATTAAGTAAAGTTTGAGAGAGTAGGCTACTGCTGAACTTCCTTTTGAAAAAAAAAAGAAATAACAAAAAATTCACATTCTAAAATCACTCTAATAACATATTCTTAATCTCAATAAGCAGGAATAACAAAAAAATGGCTTTTTAAAATCACTTTCATGCCCAAATGGAGTCACAGGTTCATGTAAGAGATATGCCACAAGTCTATGTAACACCATCCCTTCAAGTATCCTATTATTTGCATATTATCTTTCAAATGATTCTCATGAGACTTCTTTGAAAACCTACTCAGAACATCAACAGCATAGTTGATATCTCATTTAGCGTTATATAAGTGCATGGGACTACCAACGAGCCTCTTGTACCTTTGAATGTGTACCGGTGTGATGTATCCTCAGTGGATAACTTTGGATTGATCTCGATTGATGGATTTTTATAGTCAATCATGTTGAGTGCTTTCGACGTCTTTAACGTGCACTTATTTTGAGAGATGAAAATCTTTCTTGGCTCTTATAGAACTTCGATCACGAAACAATAGTTGCAAAAGGTCAAAGTTTATCATTTTAAACTATGAACTTAAGCTCGCCCGAGTTTGTTTAATCATATCTTCGTAGTCATGAAGGGCATAGTTACACATCTATTGAGATATCCTAACTCAAATTTGGGATGGAAGTAGGCATAGCTACACCTCTATTGAGATATCCTAACGCAAGTCTAGTTCTTCGGCCTAATATGCTCTAAGATAGATTAGAAACTCAATGTACATGTGGAAACACTTAGATTTGTGACTAATAATTGATTGTTTACAATTGACAAGTTGATCTCTATAATCTAATGATCACTTTTCCTTAAAATTTTCTTTGTTAATTGAAGGACTTGGTTGCAATGATGAGAGGAATATTTCACTCAATCAGAAGTCCCATGTCTTTAGGTCTAGCATCCATTTTTGCACTTGGAAAAGTTTAGTCTTCCACAAGTTCTTGGAACTTCGACTTTTAACACTCCCTCCGAAGTGTCAATCTACATCTTCATTCAAGGTACTTAATGTTAATACTTTGCTTGAACTTAATAAGTTTTGCACCATCCAAATCTTTTCTAAGAACATTATCAACTTAGTCTTTGATATCTATATGGATAATTGGAACCTGCTTTTACAATATCTTTTCCCTTATGAAATGGTAGTGCGCTTAAATACTTAGGTCTTGCACAGAAAACAATGTTAAAGGTTGGGAAACTGCTACTCATGTTGTCACAATGGATTGGGAATATTGTATCCATCTGCAAATGTAAGTCCATAATCAACTTCTTAATCGACATAATCTCACATGTGACATGTGAAAGTTCCCTATGTTCAACCTTTGTAGATGATAATGCCATTATGGACAGCTTCTTTAAACTCCAAGACATGGTTTTACTTTCAAGCATCACTAAGAGCCAACTTGTACTCCTCTTATCTTCTTTGAAGCATGCTTAATCTACATGAAACTAGGATTTGATATGCAAATCATCATCATAAGCATAATATAACCCTTCATTTGGAGTAGGCCTTAAGCATGTAAGCATTTACGCATTATCCTTGTTTTATATAAGTGAGTAGTCCTTGGACTCTGGATGAATCCCACTATATAAGCTATAGCATGTCTTGTTATGATTGCATAATTCAAATATCCTATGATAGATCTATACAAACCAATGCTCTCAAGAGGGTCATCAAGAGGGTCTTGTTATGATTGCAAAATTCAAATATCCTATGATAGATCTATACAAACCAATGCTCTCAAGAGGGTCATCATCTAAATAACTCAATTTCACATTAATCTTCATTATATTGGAGATTGGCTTGGATTTTTTCATTTTGAACTTCTCACGTACATTTAGAACATACTTCCTCTCTGCATCAACACAATTTCATCTTGTTTTTAGAAACATCGTGCGAATATTTTAATTCATCAAGGTCTAAGATGTTAAACTCTTAGACTTGGCTTTTCCTCTATTCCCTTGGTATCATATCTTGCAACCATGAGGAAGAGCCAAAAGGTAGATGCCTTAGATAATTGTTTTTTTTGGGTCTATTCTTTTGTGGAATTTGAACATGTAATTAAAATTCAATTTTGTATATAGTGAAATATTTTTGGTCTATTCTTTTGTGGAATTTAACGAAATTCAGTTTTCTATATAGTGAAATATGAGAGCACTCATAGTCAGGAGATATTTTTGTAATAATTGTGAGTCCTCATGTCCACTAATAGCGTTCAAAAATAGATAAACCTACTAACTCAAGCATTTTTAACTAGGTCAAACACTAACCATGTGGGAAAGAGGACACTCCAACCTGTATGTAATACAATGGAAGCCTCATTTTGTAGAAATCTTTGTCGTTTGTAAAGTACATTAGGGCTTTTTTGAGATTGAATGGAAGGTCTTCTATAGGAGAGAGAAAAAAGACTGTATCCGATTGGATGGAGGCCAACATAATGTTGGATTTTTTTTACATATGGTAATATAGAAATTCGATTGGAGATATGCACAATTTCCATCAAAAAGTGATTCAAGGTCAAAAGGAAGTTAGTAGGGAATGTGGGAGAGAAGTGTTTTCGAAAAAAGTGTATTTTGGATCTCCCACATAGGTAATTTTGAAACTCCCTTTGCACCATTCTCCCTGAACATGTCCTTTGCACCATTCTCCTTGAACATGTCACTTTCCTCCCTTTGCACCATTCTCCTTGAACATGTCCTTTGCTTCTCAACACATCACTTTTCGATGCTATGCAAGATCCTTGGCCTCCCTTCTAGGCCTTGCAGATCCACAACATTTGTATTCTCTATTACCATCCATATTCCCCTTGATGAAGATAAATAGAGTGAGGTTCTTATCTCAAAAGTATCTTGGTTGCTAATACAACCATGATGATAAAAGCGAAAGTGTGGGCTTAGTGTCTTCAAATGGTCATGGAAGGCCAAGATTAATGCGTTTAGGTTCCAACAAGGCAAAATAACAATTAAGAAAGTCTTGGTGCAACATATTTCTATCCACACTCAACTCGCCATAATAGCCAACCATGACACACGTTTACAACCTCATAGTCCAAACTGTGAGCTTCTTTATACTTATTGTTAATTTGTTTCACTTGGTTTTACATGTATGTGTTATATAGAGAAGAGTAATTTTGGGGTCTATGGGTATACTATTTTCATATGTTTTCTTATGCCTTCATTTTATGTTCTTTGAAGAATTATGTTTTCGATATGTGTTTATGCCTTGCTGATGTGTATCCATCCTTATAAGGGGTGACAGCCCATTGAGTGTATTATTGAGCTCATAGATGTACTCCACGACCATATAAGTATTTCTCTCAAAACACATAGAAATCAAGACATATAAGCATTTTACACTTTTGTAAGCTCTATTAAATTTTGATGAGTTTTCCATCATTTCCAAAAAGTTATGGAGACTCAGTTCATAGTGTTTGGTATATGCTCATGCTTGTGCTATGTGTGCATTGTGGGGTGTGTGTGTGTGAGCATGCATTCATTCTAGTAAGTTCTATAACCACTATTGGGTATTGATGACATTAGTGGGGATGTCATAGTATTGAGTCAGTACTACATAATGGAGTTGATTTGCTATGTAGTCTTGTGGTTGACTACCATGAGCTTATAACTACACTTTCATTTTGAGGGTGAATTTGGGGCTTGCTTAGATTCATTCGTGTAATAAGATCATGATTTTTTGTTCAATCTTTTGAAATCGAGATTCCATCACATCCATGTATTTCGTACTCCCTGACGTGGTTTATAGATTAGAGCACTTATGACTACATGCATCCTTGCACTCTCATGATAAAAAAGATACGCAGTGACTCATTTTGACAACATTTGAGAGGTTTCGAGCACCTTCACCGGTGTGCGCTTTAGTATTTACATAGGTACCATGTATGTCATTCATCCAACTTTCATTTCTCATTTCTATTTTCATTCCTCTCTTCTGCATAGGAGGTTGCCACAATGGACTACTCATATGCATCAAACTCAGGAGATTGCCACAATGGATTACTCATATGCATCAAACTCTTCTACTATGAGGAGCACCAATGCTTTGAGGGAAGGTGGCTTGTTATAGGTTCTTATGAGTTTAAATAAATTACTCTGTTTAAAGTAGCTGCTTACTCCACTTATTTTCTACTGCAAGTCTTTTGTACTTCATCTCTCTCATGGGTGTATCCTTAAGAGCCCATGAACGCTAGTGATAGAGATAACTATTATTGCTAAACAAACTTTGGACGAAGATGAAATAACGAATGTGCCTAGCCTAGAACTTTATGCAACAATGTACATATTTGATCTTAATGTCCCGTACATCCATTTATTGTCCCATCTCCTATGCCTTTATGTAATGAGTGACACCCCGCCCTTACCTAAGATGTACATTTTAATCTCTAAATATATAAGATTTTTGTAAAAAATGTTCAGTTCTCAATCTCTTCGTTCGTCTGAAAGATCATTTTTCTGTGATTGGTATGCACTCTGTATGAATTGGGAGTAGAACAATGTCAAACCTGAATTGCAAATAGATCAATGTCACAATATACTATATTAAAAAGTTATAGAACACAAGACGATAAATTATCTCTTTATTCGAGTTAAAAGGGCTCACAAAAACAATCATGCACTTCCATTATACCAAACAACTGTTCTCCCTTGAAGGAGTAAAACTTCCAAAGGCAAGGGATGAGCACTTATTCAAGGTAGTGATCATGATGTGGATCAATACCAAAGCCTTTTATTTTTATAATAGATCCAATAGGATTGCGCTTTTCCTTCCATAAATGCTCATCCACTAATAGAGTTTCATCAAGGTTTATAAAGAATGGAATAAGGCTTAATAGGCGATCTTGCATAAGGAAGTTCAAGATCATCATGATCCATGTCTTGGTCCTAGGAACAACAGCAATGGTCCAGGATAAATTGGGAAGAGAAAAACTTTACACTGTCCAATTGCAAGATCTTTTTTATATGTTTCAGGTCTCTATAAACAATGGAAGACCAAAGGGCTACCTTAAATTGTACGAAGACAAAGATGAAGAAATATCTAAGGCCAAGATACCACATTATGCAGTGCCCAACACAATACCAATGGTTGACATGTTTAGGTTGGAAAGGCATACATAGATTGTCTTTGAAAGAGTAGCCCATTCACATCTAAAATAAGCGGTGCATGTACATAAACATTAAAAAAGGCATATAAGTAGCTGAACTGCACATATGCACCTTGAAAGTAAGAAGACAACAACAAAATAAAAATTTCTCCAGCTTAGCACCACAAGCAAGACATACATTAACAAGTCCAACTCAATCAATTTATAAGTGGCTTCAAAAAGTTGATAAAAACTTGTGCAACTCAAGAAAGTGATAGTTAAAGAAAGGTTTTTTGGTTGAACAAATTCAGGTATAGGTAAAGTGAGTTTAGATAGCATTGCCAGATATGGTATAAGCTTTTTTTGAAAAAAGGTCATCCGGGGCATTCTTTTCTTACTCAGTTGGGAAGATTTAGGTGTATTCTCCATTGCATATGCATTTTTCCTCAGTATCATCAATAAGAAGAATGGCTTTAGGGGCATAATCTACATCTAAAGAGGTGAAAGGCTTCATGAACAATGCCGCATCAGGCTTCTTCTTATTGGATCCATCCATAGCAATGCATTTATGGGTTCATTTGTGAGACATCGCTTGGAATCTTGGCCCTTTTTCAAAACCTTGTTACTCCCACTAGTGGGGGTTAATGGTATGGGACATTAGTCCATTGGAGATGGCTGCCCACTTGTCTATAAGCTCCCAAGCTCGAGAGTGAGCACGTTTGGCTCTATGGTTGAGAGGTGACTCTTATGTCCAGCCTTCTATTGTTTGTGAATGTGGCTTGCATCTTGATTTGTTCAATAGGGAGGATCTAAGACCATATATGTGCAAATATCAAGCAAGCATCTTGATTAAGGATGAAATTGTCTGTTAATTGATCAAACATCCATGTGTCTTAAAAAATAATGCGAAATAAGAGTAATTATGAATTTCGCAAGTACAGAAAAAGAGAGAAGCTCACGACTTGATGAGCCTCATATCATATGTATTCATGGCCATTTCGTTGTTTGCAGGTGATGCTGTTGGAAACGAATGCATAAGTATTCAGAAAACCATGAAAGCAAAGCGTCCAAACATATTTGTATTCGAGGGGTTAGAGCCGGGGACTCGCTACAGAGTAGTGGTGAAGGATTGTCAGAATGCCGAGGAAAGTAGCTTCAAAACATTCCCCGAAGAGATCCATAAATTAACCCTGGCATCCATCAGCTGCAACAGTATCTTCATCACCAAGAAGACCATCACTCATATGGATGACCTGTGGAACCATCTTCACAAGTCCGTCAAGTCAAATCAAGTTGATCTTCTCGTGCACCTTGGCGACCAGGTAATATTCTATTATCATATTTACTTTTCCATTTTACAGATTTCCGAAAGTTTAAGCATCATTGGTTAGTCTTATCTGTACATTGAAACATAACTTTTCGCCTTTTTTTAGATCACAATCACGTTAAGATTTGATTCGGATGGTCGGTGATCAAATGTAGGGCTTGTTTTTGTTAAGAAACTATTATAATCTATCAAAGGTTTATGATGATTTTTTCAGTGGAACTTAATATAAGCGATGTGATTTTTCATGGGACCTAAGGGAAAGTACAGAATAATGGTGTTTCATTGAATATTTTGAATCATTAAAAATTAGAGTAGCATATCGTACCAGTAAAATGGAAATAGAACCTTTTTAAGATATTCCAATGTTCAGGATTCATCTCTACTTTGTAGCATTAGGATATATTATGCACTATGTTTGGACAATGTACACAATACGAGCCACTCTGAAAAAGGATCATGCTAAAAGTGAATAATTGAATTTTGTCTGCATATGTTTGAGGAATTGATAGGCCATGACTTTATATAGATGCTAGAACAGATGAGCATGACATTTGAAAAACCCTTTTGCACTTAGTTGTCCGAATTGTGCAGATCTACTCTAAATGAGAACTAGTGTGAAGCTGACGTAAAATTCTCAAATCTGAGTTATGATTGAGTATTGATTCTAAGGATATTAAGGAAAAAGAAAGAAGATGATCCAAAACAATAGTTACGGTATTATGATATTCATATGCTTAGAAAGACTCAATCTTCAGTTTATGTATATAAGCAAATGATTGAAATATATTTTTTGTTGTACAGTTGCAAAAGCACTTAGATTTGATAGTCAACAAATGAAATTAAATACATTCTTTGATTGTTGGTGCGATGTATCTAAAGGATGTAGTACTCTTAATCACCAATGTTTTCTTTTCTTTTTTTAATCCAAAATCTATAGATAATTTCATTTCTTTAAATGATCTTGAAAGACTCGACGGGACACCTCACAAACAACTATGCGTTCTTGTCAAGGTTGGAACAACATTTTGAAGGATTTCTTCACATAGTATTGGAGGAACGAAAAATCTAAGGATGGTTGAATACTGAGATGAAAGAAAATTTTCTCATGGCACCCATTGAAGGATATGATGTCATGTTTAGGAATGCCTTGGCATTTCAAGATCCACACCATCCTAGACTTTGATCCTTAAGTTTAAGGGTTGATAATGTTGGAGTTTGAGGTCTGCAGAAGTACATGAACAACACAAGGAATAAGAAGAAGCTTGGAGCACAACAAAACTAAGAACAAATTACCAAGTGAATGTACTAAGATAAGTGACTTGTAAGGGTTATATGAGTATATACAAGCTGGGGAAAAAAAAACTACCTAAAGAGGGAAAAAAGTGCCCCGGTGTTCTTAAGTGTGTTTGCACACATCACTACTAACACTGAGTCATAACAAACGAGAACAAAGACATGTTGTCCTTTAGAAATTACAAAAGTATGCTAAAAGCAAGGAAAAATTAGCCTATTTTCAATTGTTACATAGAAATGATAAGGCCCATTTTAATTAGGGCATGAAAACCATATGCTTTTATTTCATGATACTTTGTTTCAATCTTTATTTCAATTTTTGTTTATAAAAACATGCTATATTCAACATTACAAAGTCCAATTAGAACTTTAACGAATCTTACATGATTAAAACTACATGATTTCATGAAAATGGAAATTGAAAAGTAATTCATTTTATTTCAAGCCCACATAAAGCATAATTCTATGCCATTTTAAAAAGGGATTGAAATACGCTCTTGACAATACAAAGCATAATCATAAAACAACCAGCTGGCCATATATGTGTACTAGTAATAATAGCCAATTATGCCAAAAAAAACACCATGAGATCAAAATGAAATAGATGAGATTAAATTGACTATACATATTGAGAGAAAGCACCATGCATATCATCATACATGATTCTTTGATGTCTAATAATCCAAATGAAAGAGACTTTATTGTTCATCGTTGCACATTCTATGAAATAAATCTATTAGGTTTTACATGCTAAGAGACTTCAATAAAACTTTGTTCAAGTTACGTTAATCAAATACTCTAAGAGATTGCTTTTTTCCTTGCCCCGAGTCTTTAATATCCTTTGAAAAATTGCATTTCTCTCCCTCTCTCCCCTTTCTCTCTCTGTGAGCATTATCATGGTCAAAGTTAAAAAGCAAGACAATATATCAGGTTTGGTATTACTTTGTGAGAACATATTGCACGCGTTGAAAGCAAAACATGTAGTCTTTTGTTACTTTGTTAAAGTGAAAACTATACTTTTCAGCGAGAAGTCGATGCCAGGCTGCAAAAAAAAATATAAAATTCACTTTTTCTCGCTGAGAAGTCTGTGCCAAGGTGTTGATGATCATCTATACTTTGTGGGCATGGAAAGACAACCTCCTCTCTCTCTCTCTCTCCCTGTCTCATGGAGGCAATAAGCATTGTTGAATTGCCTATGACCCACTGAGAACATAGGTACTAGATATGCACCTGGACCCTTTTTCTCTCTTTTCTATCACTCTGTCCCTTACTTACCCTCCTTTCCCTTTCTCCTCCACTTCCTCGCCCTTCTTCAGCCATGACCAAGGAGCATAACAACTATTCTACATGGATCATCAAGTTTCTACATTTCCTCATTACTGGACTTTGATTCCCTTTTGCATGCACAAAGAGGTGTGATCATATTATCCATAATCAAAGCCTTGCCACATACTATCTATTTGTGCAATAATGAACAACATACCCTCATTTGTTTTCCTCTCATTTTCGGTGAGATTCCGATGTCTAGCATGGACATCTTTCCAAAATCTATATTTGTTGCTCTAAGAAAGTATGTAATATATATTTCCATTAAATAAATCTAGAAGGAAGAGTATGACATAAGTGTTGATGTGTGAAAAATCACAAGAAATGAATTAATGTGACACTAGACAACCTCTATGAGCACCATTAACTCATTGCCACTCAAAACTTTGAGAAATGATAGCCAAAACCAAGAACTTTGCTTCTTCAGATTTTTCTAGTCACTGAAATGACATACCTTCAGTATTTCGCTAATTTCTCTTTGCTCAAATATCATTTCTCCAAGATGTTTTGGTGGAGGAAAGTAGAAGAGTAGAGCTTTCCAACAAGCTATCATATGCAAGAAACGGATCTCTAGAACTCAAGTTATAGCCTTCACAAGATGACCTTGTATGACTTCCAAAAGTGGAATTTTTGCCTGTTTTAGTAAGTTTGACTGTCCAAAAATGAAAATTCGATGCCTAGCATCGACTTGCGACCAAAAGTCGATGCCAGGCATCGACTTTGAGCTTTTTTAGCCACTTTTTTGTTCCTGAAATAGGCGCTTTTAACACACATGATGAAAACCACTTTTATGTGGGAAGTCGATGCCAGGCATCGACTTTATGCTAAAACTCGATGCCAGGCATCGAGTTGCTCCACGGACCTCATATTTTTAAGAAGTTCTAGCAGTACATAAAACGCAGAGAATAAAACACGGACTTATCAACACAAACTCGATGCCAGGCATCAAGTTGCTTGGAAAACTTGAACTTTTGAACTCATCACACAGTAGACAAACATGGAGATGATGGAGAGAGTGTCATACACAATACTTTACTTCTCATAGCTATGAAAAACTCAGAAACTTTACAGATGCTTTCTCACTCAGAGAAGCCCAACTATACTCTGTTATATAAAATGAACTCCTTCTCACATTCTGTCACTCTCTTCCACTTCTTCTCACTCTCGCGCCACTTGATACAAACTAAGTTATATAGATTGTCTCATTCTCGTGATTTTTAAAAAACTTTTAGAACTAAAGTGTACTAACTTTACAAATATAATACACTTGTGAATTTGTCCCTTCACATAGGCATGTGGTTTTCTTCTAAAGCTTTGACCTTCAAATATATGTCCAATTTGTGAGTGTTTCTCCAACAGTAAGATCAAACTTCCTCTCACAAAGTATACATTTTTTTGCTTATACAAATTTTCTAAAGACCAAAGACTCGAGCCAAGGAAAAATGCAATGTTTTAGAATATTTGATAAAAGTATCTTGGAGCGATGCAAAAAAGACCCAAAATTTACAATCTCAACCAATTCATTTCACACCAAACAAAATCAATTTCAATCTACTAGCTAGATAGGAAAGGATATACAAATACAAATAACTTTTATTCATTGAATCAGTTGCACATGGACACAATTCATTGTTTTTCCTAAAATTATCTAATGCTATCAAATTAGTAGCATCAATTTTTAGTCTTTTCTAGCTCATTTCCTTTTTGTTTGATCCAAGCTAAATGAGTATTCTCATAAAATAAGGCTTTTTTTATCCATTTCATAATTCTCTCTTAAAAGTGTTAGATAAGGTACTCTAAAATTAGCAAAATTCTGCTACCCTAAAGTAGTCAAAATTTTGAAAATATAATCAAAATTTGCATATTTTTGGGGGGTTTTAGAAAACCTTGTATACTGGTATAAAGAATGTTTTAACATCATGCAAAAAAAGGCTATTTTAGTGCATAGAGTTTCTCTTTTTATGACATAGTTCTCGTTTGTTATGACTCACTGTTTACTGAAATGTGTCAACAAGTCCCCTCTTTGAGTGATGCGGTGAACAAGATCTGGCACTCATGTATAAGTAAGCGCCAAATTATGTGGAAAAAGATCAATCCACAAAAGGAAGTAAGCCCAAAGCTTTGCAAAAAGCTTCAAACTTCTCCCTAGGTAGAGCCTTTGTGAAAAGGGCCAATATGCCAAACTAATCTCTCTGGTAGTGCACCTCAATGTGCTTAGTGCTAGATGGAACATAGGGTTCCTCGCAACCGCCAATGCGCTCTGACTGTCAATGAAGGTAGTGGTGGTAGAAGACTGGGAAACACCCAAATCAACTAAAAGACATCTCAGCCACACAAACAATAGTCATTGTGAAACCTGCCCGATACTCAACCTCACAAGTTAGAAGTGGCCACACTAGGCTGCTTCTTGTTCAACTAAGATATGCATGGGCTACCAAGCATGAAGCAAAAAACACTAGCGGACACACAAGCGTCATAGCAACTAGCCCACTCTCAAGAAGCAAAAGCATGTAAATCTAGGAGTAATGATACTCCCTCAGGATAAAAATTTCCAAGTAGCCCGATACCACTCAAGTAGCAAAATATGTGCTTAATTGCCTACCAATGCTTGACACTTGGGCAATGCATAAACCTACTCATCTAAGAGACAAGGAGCTGAACATGAGGCAGAGCTATGCATACGTAATTCAAGCATCTTACATGTTCTTAATAGAGAACAATATCAAATGCATCTCCAACATCATGAAGAGTCAATCGTAAACCTCTTTCCATGGGAGTGGCAATAGGTTTCCAATCTTCAAGGCAAAAACACTACAATAATGTGTCAATGTATTTTGTTTAACACAAACCTATTCCCCCATCAACTTGCATAAACTCAATGCCCAAATAATGATGCAAATGCCCCGAATCAGACATCTCAAAAGAGGCACACAAATTAGCCTTAAAATCAACAATATGCTTCTCATTAGGACAAGTGAGCAACATGTCATCAATATATACTACGATGATCAAAAGTACATAATCCATGTGCTTAACATATAAGCTGCTCTTAGTCAGACTCTTCTCGAAACCATGTGCAATCAAGTAGGCATGTATCTTCTCATACCAAGAACATGGTGCTTGCTTCAAACCATATAATGCACTACACAAAACCACGGGGCTGAAATACATACATTTCTTCACGTAAGTCACCATATAGAAATGCAATTTTAATGTCCAACTGATGTACAATCCAACCATGATGAGCTACAAGTGCATGGATGCTATGAACGGTGGTCATTCGACATGCGGAAGCAAAGGTCTCATCAAAATTAATGCCTCTCTCTTGAGCATAACCCTTTGCAACAAGCATAGCCTTATATCTGTCAACTGTTCCATCAAGCTTACATTTCAACTTGTATACCCATTTAGTGCCAATGGCATTTTTGCTTGGAGGAAATCACATAAAAATCAATTATCATTCTTCATAATAGCATCATATTCTCATTTCCTAGCAGCCATCCAATTTTCTGAATTTTGTAGTTCATCAAAAGAAACATGCTCATTCTCATCACAAAGACTAGAGGAAGCCATTGGATAGCAATCTGATGCTAGGGAAGCACTATGAGAGCCTCAATGAGTATGATGTGATAGAGGTGAATCTAATTTGTTATCTCTCAAATTTTACACCAACCATTTAGGCATATTTTTTGCCGCATCTATATGAACCCTCTCATCAACAAGTGCATCATATAAATTTGCATAAGAAATGGAATGATCTACATCTTCATGAGGAACCTATAAAGGCTGAGAAAGTGCTTCATTCAGACCAACAATTGACTATTCACATGTAAAAAGAGGAGGCAAAGTGTCATGCATATCTTTAGGGCTGATTGAAGTTTCCTTGGTACATGAAAGTAATAGCTAAATTGCATCTTCCACAAAAAAAAACATCACAACTAACTAGAAGGTGTTTAGTATCTGGATGATATAGATGATAGCCTTTGCTTTCAAAATTGTAGCCAACAAAAATACATTTCATTGCTTTATCATTCAACTTCCTGCATTTTTGTTCAGACACTAATGCAGACATGTAGATGGGCAACAAATGGCTTGCGACCATGCCAAGCCTCATATGGAGAAATCGATTGCAGTGCTTTGGTGGGATACCTGTCAAGTACATATGATGCACACATAATAGCCTCAAGCCAAAAGCTATGTGGTAAAGCCTGACTTTTGACCATACACCTCGCCATCTCCATAAAAGACCTATGCTTTCTTTCAACAAAAATATTTTCTTGATGTGTATACGACACTGTACATTAATGTTTTATCCCACGCTTAGCCAGAAAATGAGAAGACATGTATTCCCCCAAAAGAGGGCACCCAATTTACATGTTGATATATTTTTAGCCATAACTAGAAATTGTTTGAAGCATTGAGCACTTCGGACTTGCTTTCAATGGATACACCCATGCATGCTTGGATAAATGATCAATAAAACTCACGAAGTATGTTCCCAAAAGAAGGTGTTTGCATAAGACCACATACATCACTATGAACAAGCTGGAATTTAAGAGGAGCTCGGACTGAACCATGTTTTGGGAAGTAGGAATGCTGCATATTGCCTAAAATATAGCATTCATAGACATGTTTACAAGGTGCCTCAAGTTTGGGTAGAGAGGACACCATTTTAGACTTATGCAGGTGTAGCAAACTAGTAAAATTCAGACAACCAAAGTATGCATGCCAAAGCTTTGCATCTGAGATAGCCTAAGCATCTTGAACTGCACATGCTGAATCATTCATAGATTTCACATAGTCGATGAGCTTGTACAATCCACAACATAAAATGCTATAAGCAATAGTAACATCACCATTTGAGAGATCATGAATTGTACATCTGTCATCAACTAATTTGTCAACCAAGCCAATCCTACCTAATCTTGAAACTGACAACAGATTTTTCTTGATCCTTGGCATACACAAAGCATCTAAAAATGTGAAAGAACTACGATAAGCAGTACTCAAAATGATATTCCTAACTCCCATTACAAGATATGAGGAGTTGTTAGTGCATGTGAGAGTATTTCTTGTAGGGGAAGGCTCAAGTGAATTGAAGAAATTGCATTGCGACGTAATATGTTTGGTTGCCCCACTATCAAAGTACCAAACATTAGAGTCTAATGCAAACATACACTACTCATGAGAAGATGGTTCATACTGCAAACATAGTAAACGCCCATTCTTCATTCTACGTAAGATTAACAAACTTGTTTTAGGTGTAAAGGCCTTTAGAACAACCATTCTAGACTCTTTCTTCCTTTCCTCTTTTGCATCCAATTTTGGACAACTCTTTATGACATGATCATTTCCTTTACAGTATTTGCAAAACTCTTTTTGCTTTTTTTTTTTGGTTTCTTCTCATCTTTGTCTTCCTACTTCAACTGTGCACCATTAGCACATTTATGCTTACTAGTAGATGAGCTCCATTTTCCTTTGCCCTTCTTACTAGTCAATAAAGCTTGATCTGCAACACACACGATCGACTTGTTCTACCTAGACATATCTTCCTGCAACAAGGCAAAGAATAACTCCTCAAATGTTAAGGCATTTTGATTGCCTTTCATAATCAACTGAAGAGTAGAAGCAAAACTCTAATATATTGAATCTCAAAGACCATTGAGAACAGTCTCCACAAGTGAACTATCTAGTAAAACTTCATCAGTAGAAGTTAATTGTTCCTTCAAATCTTTGATCTTTGTCAGAAAACTATCCATAGAATCTCCTTCATTCATATGCTCATGGAGCTAAGGAACTCATTTCTTGCATGGTATAAAGTTGTAAGTGCATCCCAAGCATCCTCAATTGTTTTGTAGGAGAGAATGTGAGGGATAATAGCATGTTTGATATACAAATCTATCAATGCATATGCTTGAGCATCTTTGCCATCCCAACGAAGTTGCTTTGTAGTAGGTGCAATAGTGACCACAACACGAATAGGAATTCGAAGATAATCATCTTCAATGCCATTTGCATCACCATCAATAATTGTATTTGCAAGTGTAGTAGGACATTTGTCGCTTTCCTACACAATATTCCACAAGCCTTTTGCTACCAATACATGAAATATCATAAATGCCCACAATAGGTAATTAGTACTATCCAACTTATCTCAACAACCAACATACAAAATACATCATTGCTTTCAACCATGGCCAATGACCAAATACCTTGATACATAAAAATACTATATCTCAAAAAGTTGAATAGAAACACCCTATCAAGCTCGGCTTAACCTGTAGCAAACTTCAAGACACTTGTATTGGCGAATTGAAACTTGTATATATGTTTAGCACAAAAGGATGAAATTGCCTACACAGTCGCTATGATAATGCGTTTGAAGATTGAAACGAGCTCAAATAAAATTTTCAATGTTATTTTGAACTCCTTATCGCCTTGAGTATGCTCATCAATTTTGTGTGATTCTGAGACTATGATCGGAGGGGTGTCGATGATGCCCTCGAAGAAGCAGTGATCTTCTCTAATACCAAGTGTTGGAGTTCTAGTTCTGCAGAAGGACACAAACAACACAAGGAAGAAGAAGATGCTTGGAGGACAACCTTGGAATGAATTACCAACTGAAGGTACTAAGATAAGTGACCCTTCAGGGTTATATGCATATATACAAGCCGGGGGAAAAACCTCCTAAAGAGGGAAAAAAGTGCACCAACAGTCCCAATTGTCTTCATGCACATCATTAGCAAAATATATCAATAGATGATTCAAGATTTTTGTTGATCTTAGTGATTGGCAGATACATATTATAAGCCATATTACTATTAAAAAAGAAATAAGGATCTTTTTATGTATCTTGATTTTTGTTTGTGAAATCTACTAATCTTTCTTCCTCTCTTCGTTCTAAAATGGAAAAGAATGAATGTCTTTTCTTAACAGTTATGCAAATTGTTTTATGGCTGATATTCCATCTAAACTACCTTCATCACAACTAGATGATCATAGAATCAATCTTGTTTCGAGATATTCTCCTCGTAACTTATCATCTTATTGTGCGAGTTTAATACAACAAGAAGAAATAATGCAGCAAGTAAATGAACTTTTGTCTCATAAGACCTAGTAGTTCCTCAACATATCATCGACGTAAAGTATCAAGCGTATCAAGCTTCCATCTTAGCATCTGTTAGTGTAGAGGTAATGATCCTCATTACTTTGAGAATAGCCTTGAGACTTCATAAAAGCTTCAAACTTTTAGTACAATTATCCAGAGGACTGACTAAGTCCATATAAGATCTTCTTTAGCTAGACTCTCTTTGCTATGAACTACCTAACCCTTTGGTTTTTCCATATAGATCCCATATGTAAAATATCCATGCAAGAAAGTAGTTTTCACATCCATTTGGACCAACTCTAAGTCACCATTGAAAACAAATCTAAGCAACATGTGTAGTGTAGTCATCTTGAGTGCTAGAGAGAATATTTCCTCAAAATCGATAACATGTTGTTGCTTAAAACCCTTTGCAATTAGTTGTGCTTTATACTTTGGAGAAGCACTATCGATGTGAATTTTAGCATATGTACTCATTTACATGGTAAAGCTTTCATGCCCTTTGGCAAAGGTACCAAGACCCAAGTACTATTCTTGTGAATAGAATCCAATTCACTCTTCATGGCACACTCCCACGTGACATGATCCTTTGTCTGCATAGCCTCTTTGTAGCAAGAAGGCTCATCAACATCCACTAGAATAACAAAATCCAAACTTGGAACATATCTCTCAGGTGGATGCGAGACACATGTAGAATGTCTAAATGGTTACTGAATAGGAACATTTGCATCCATTCATCCACACATACATACATGCATATGCACATACACCTAAATGTACGTGTGTGTATGTATATATGTATGTATGTATGCATGTATGTATGTTTGTATGTATACATGTATGTCTACATGTATGTAGGTATGTACGTACATGTGTATGTATGTATTTTCAAAATGGTTATCTTAAATTTAACTTCTGAAAATCTCAAATTTGACTCAAAAAATTTAAAATCTCTTAAGAATTTACTAGTATAATTACGTACGAAACTTTTCGTAGATAATTTTTGATGGGATATTATAAATTTGTGTCATAATTTGAAAATTCCAAAATACTAATCTCCATCCCTTTTCTCATGACCATTAAAGCTTTAATGATAAAAAATGGACTTTGTTTTTTTTTTTTTTTCAAATGTCTACGCAAGGCTTGAAGCTTGAAACTAGAAATGTACAAGTGAAGAGCATGATACCCATTAGACCCAATCTATTGTACATAAATCTAGAAATCCAATAGAACACTTAGCACACTACCTCGAAACACATTATTAGGAAGATACAAAGTTCTGATGCCAACTACCAAAAGATTGGACCTATGGGCAAGGGGAAAGCAAGAAACACCGAGCTTTGGACATGTGCGAACCAAACTTTTGATGGTATTGTAAAGTTGGCCTTTGAGCCACTTCATCTATTTCCTTTCGGTTTTTCCTTTCTATGTTTT
>CM035437.1:144035709-144280709 GCA_020310875.1 Ceratopteris richardii
TACCACTTTTGGAGGAGGCACATGGAAACTACCGAAGGAAGTACATTGTTATTTGCAAATTCAATTTTTTCTAGTTCACATATGGAGCTTGTTGGAGTTAGACGTCTGCGGAAGCACGTGAACAGCACAAGGAAGAAGAAGAAGCTTGGAGCACAACACGCAATACTGAATGTATTACTAGAGAATGTACAAAGATAAGTAGCCCATTAGGGCAATAGGCATATATACAAGCCGGGGGAAAAAAACCTCCTAAAGAGGGAAAAAAGTGCCCCGGCGGTTCTAGTGTGTTCACACACATCACTACCTAAATATATCAACAAATCCCCCCTGGGAGTGATGTGGTGAACAAGGAGCTGGCACTCATGTATAAGGAAGTGCCAAGCTATGTGGAAATCACTCCACAAAAGGAAGTAAGCCCAAAGCTTTGCGGAAAGCTTCAAACTTCTCCCTAGGCAGAGCCTTTGTGAAAAGGTCTGCAATGTTCTCCTGCGTGGGCACATATGCCAAGCTGACCTCCTCAGCAGAGAACCTCTCCCTGACACAGTGATAATGCACCTCAATGTGCTTAGTGCGAGCATGGAACACAGGGTTCCTCGCAACTGCCAATGCGCTCTGACGGTCAGCGGAGATGGTGGTGGCAGAAGTTTGACCAACACCCAAATCAGCCATAAGGCGTCTGAGCCACACACACTCAACAGTTGCTGTGAAAGCTTCCCTATACTCAGCCTCACAATTGGAAGTGACCACAGTAGGCTGCATCTTGCTCAACCAAGATATACATGAGCTACCAAGCATGAAGCAAAAGCCACTAGTGGACACACGAGTGTCATAGCAACCCACTCAATCAGAGTCAGAAAAAGCATGCAAATCTGGTGGTAGTGATCCCCCCTTGGGATAAAACAACCCAAGTAGCTGAGTAACACTCAACTAGCGAAAGATGCGCTTAGCTGCCTGCCAATGCTTGACTCCTAGGCAATGCATAAACCTGCTGATCTGTGATAGAACAAATTGAATATCTGGCCGAGTAATGGATAAGTAAATCAAGCATCCAATAGCCTGCTGATAGAGAACAGCATCAAATGCATCTCGAGCATCATGACAACAATGATCAGAAGCACATCATTAGCACGCTTAACATATAAGGTGCTTTCAGTTGGACCGTTCTCAAAACCATGTGCAATCAGATAGGCATTTATCTTCTCATACCAAGCACGTGGTGCTTGCTTTAAACCATATAATGCCTTCTTTAACCTGCACACCTGGTTTTCATGCTCAATCTGCACAAAGCCACGAGGCTGAAAAACATACACTTCTTCATGCAAGTCACTATTGAGAAATGCTGTTTTAATGTCCAACTGATGTACATTCCAACCATGATGAGCTGCAAGTGCACAGATGCTCCGAACAGTAGTCATATGGCATGTAGGTGCAAAGGTCTCATCAAAATCAATGCCTCTTTCCTGTGCATAACCCTTTGCAACAAGCCTAGCTTTATATCTGTCAACTGTATCATCCGGTTTATGCTTCAGCTTGTATACACACTTAGTGCCAATGGCCTTCTTGCCTGGAGGCAAGTCACATAAAGACCAAGTACCATCCTTCATTATAGCATCATATTCAGATTGCATAACAGCCATCCAATTTTCTGAATTTTGTGCTTCATCAAACGAAACAAGCTCATTCTCATCACAGAGGCTAGATTGAGCCATAGCATAGCAATCTGATGCAAAAGAGGCACTATGAGAGCCTGAACGAGTACGATATGACAGAGGTGCATCTAGTTTGCTGTCACGCAAAGTCTGCACCAGCCATTTTGGCATAGTTTTTGTCTGCTCAATATCAGCTCTCTCATCAACTAGTGCATCATGTAAATTTGCATCAGAAATGGAATGATCGGCATCATCACATGAAACCTGCAAAGGTTGAGAAGTTTCCTCATTGGGACCAGCACTAGACTGTCCACCTGTAAAAAGAGGAAGCAAAGTATCATACATGTCTTTGGAGCTAACAGATGTCTCCTTAGTACATGAAAGCAATGGCTGAATAGCATCTTCCACAAAAACAACATCACGGCTAACCAGAATGCGTTTAGTCCGTGGATGATAAAGACGATAGCCTTTACTTTCAGAAGTGTACCTAACAAAAATACATTTTATTGCTTTATCATCCAATTTTCTGCAATGTTGTTCAGGCACTAATGCATATGCCAAACAACCAAAAACACGCAGATGAGCAACAGATTGCTTGCGATCATCGCCAAGCCTCATATAGAGTGATAGACTGTAGCGCTTTAGTGGGACACCTGTTCAGTACATATGCTCCACACATGACATCCTCAAGCCAGAAACTATGTGATAAAGCCTTATTCTTGACCATACACCTCGCCATCTCCATGAGTGACCTGTTCTTTCGTTGAGCAACTCCATTCTGTTGAGGTATATACGGCACTCTACACTGGTCTTTTATCCCACGTTCAGCCAGAGATGCATTAAAATCAGAAGACATATATTCCCCTCCTCGATCAGAACAGAGGGTGCCCATTTTACATGCGGACAGATTTTCAGCCAAAACCAAAAACTGTTTGAAGCACATGAACACTTCGGACTTTGCCTTCAATGGATATACCCATGCATGCGTGGAAAAATCACTATGTACAAGCTTCAATTTCTAGGTAGCCCAAACTGAATCTTCTTTTGGAAAGGAGGAACGTTGCATTTTGCCCAAAATACAGCCTTCACAAACATGTTTTCGAGGTGCCTCAAGTTTGGGCAAAGAGGACACCATTTCAGATTTCTGCAGGTGCAGCAAACTAGCAAAATTCAGATGACCAAAGCATGCATGCTAAAGCTTTGCATATGACATAGCCTGAGAATCATTTACTTCATATGCCAAATCATTTACAGATCTTTCATAGTCTATGAGCTTATGAAGCCAACGACATAAAATGCCAACGACATAAAATGCGAGAAGCAATAATCACATCGCCATTTGACGGATCATGAACTGTACACCTGTCATCAACAAATTTCACAACCAAGCCAATCTTGGCTAATGCAGAAACTGAGAATAGGTTCTTCTTGATCCCTGGCACAAATAAAGCATCTGACAAAGTGAAAGAACTACCATCAGCAGTAGTCAAAATGATCTTACCAACTCTCATAACAGGATAAGAGGAGTTGTTGGAGCATGTCACAGTATTCCCTGTAGGGGAAGGCTCCAGTGAAGAGAAGAAACTTCACTGCGAGGTAATATGTTTGGTCGCCCTACTGTCAAAATACCAAACATCTGAGTCCACTGCAGACATGCATTGCTCATGAGAAGATGGGTCAAAACTGCAGACAGTAGTAAATGCCCATTCTTCTTCCTGCACAAGATTAGCAGAATCTGTTTTTGGTGTAGAGGCCTCTGCAACAACCATTCCAGCCTCTTTCTTCTTTGCCTCTTTAGCAGCCAGTTTTGGACAGTTCTTTATGATATGATCATTCCCTTTATAGTACTTACAAAACAATTTCTGCTTTTCTGATTTCTTCTCATCTTTATCTTCCTTCTTCGAAGTTTAGCAGATTTCTGCTTACTAGTTGAAGAGCTCCATTTTCCTTTGCCCTTCTGACTAGCCCGGAAAGCTTGATGTGCAACTCGCATAATGGACCTGTTCTGCCTGGACTGATCTTCCTGCAATAGAACAGAGACTAACTCCTCAAATGATAAGGCATTTGGATTGCCTTTCATCATCAACCGAAGAGTAGAAGCAAAACTCTGATATGAATCAAGAAGACCATTCAGAACGGTCTGCACAAGTGAGCTATCTGGTATAACCTCATCGGCAGAAATCAACTGTTCCTTCAAGTCTTTGATCTTCGTTAGGAAACTGTCCATAGAATCACCTTCATTCATGTGCTCACTCTCCAAGTGTTTTCGGAAGTAAGCAACACGAGCCTCATTCCTAGCTTGGTACAATGTGGTAAGTGTATCCCAAGCATCCTTAGCAGAACAAGCGAATGTGAGGAATAATGGCACGTTTGACAGACAAAGCTATCAATGCATTTGCCTTGGCATCTCTGCCATCCGAGCGAATCTGCTCTGCAGTAGGTGCACTAGAAACCGCAGAACGAACAGGAATATGCAGAATATCACCATCTTCGACACCTTCTGCATCAGCTTCAATACCTGAAGTTGTAACAATTGCAGGTGTGATAGGATGTTTTTCGACACCCTGCACAATGTTCCACAGTCCTTTTGCACAATGTTCCATAGTCCTTTTGCAACCTACACATGTCGCATCATATAAGCCCATAACGGGTAGTTGGTACCATCCAACTTATCCTCGACAACCAACATACTGAATACATCACTGCTTTTCAGCCATGGCCGGTGACTAAAATACCTTGATGCAGAAAATTGACTGCATCTCAAAAAGTTGAACAGAACTACCCAGACGAATTTCGCTAGACCTGTAGCATACTTCGAGACGCTTATACTGGCGAACAGAAACTGGTATATACCTTTGGCACAAAAAGACGAAATAGCCTGCACAAGCGCTGCGATAGTGATCTTGAAAACACGCTTAGTATGCTCACCAAAATTTGTGCGATTTTGAGACTTCAAACGGAGGAGTGTCGACGGTGCCCTAGACGAAGCGAAGACCTGCTTTGATACCAATTGTTGGAGTTAGATGTCTGTGGAAGCAGGCGAACAGCACAAGGAAGAAGAAGATGCTTGGAGCACAACACACAATACTGAATGTATTAGTAGAGAATGTACAAAGATAAGTAGCCCATTAAGGCAATAGGCGTATATACAAGCGGGGAAGAAAAAACCTCCTAAAGAGGGAAAAAAGTGCCCCGGCGGTCCTAGTGTGTTCACACACATCACTACCTAAATATATCAACACAGCTATGGGAGTACATGTACTTTCTTTCCTCGATAAAGTTGGTGTAATAGACTCGGCTTTTGAACTTTGTCGTGATTTTGAAAATTAAGTGAAATCTCCATACCGCATCTCTTGAGTCTACATCAAAGAGGAAGGAGAGAAGCTAGAGCTAGTACACTCTTGATCGTTTTTGTATGCTTGTAAAAGGCTATAAAGGCATGCATAATTTGTCATGTTTGTTGATGACGCATCTAGGAAGTTACGAGCTTACTCCATTAAATCAAAGAAGGTGTAGTTTGAAGTTTTACAGAATTGGTAATGCATATGTATGTAATCAAATAGGTAGAAAACTAATTGCATTAGGAATAAACAAAGGCACATATTGCACTCAAATCTTCATCAACTTGGATGTGTACTACTTCAAGAGCTTGGAGAAGTTGGTCTAATGCACTTGTTGGAGGTGGAGTTGTGCTTCTTTATCATCCACAAGGTGTGCAACAACTTGAAGCTTTCTATTTGGAGGCGGCCATCTTCAGCTATGGAGATTTTGGAGTTAGGGAAGCTTGTATCTCGAACATATTTTCTATGCACCTTGTAACTTCATGTACTTCATGTGTTAAATGTATGAAATATATATGAAGCATGGCTTCTTTCTCTCACTCATGTCTTGTCTATTCTTCATCTTGTCTCTATTTTCTCTATGTCTCTATACTAATTGTGAGTCTAAAAACCAACAAATTGATTGCCCAAAAGATGATTCAGCCACTAAGGAATTGGAGAAGGTACCTTATGATTTAGCATGTGGCTCACTTATGTATGCAACATTGCCACAAGATGAGATATTGCATATCGAGTGGGAGTTGTAAGCAGTACATGGCAAATCTAGGGAACAAACAATGGGAAGCTGTGAACTCCATAATCAGGTACTTGAAGGGTAGAAAAGAAAAGTGCCTATGCTATGGAAAAGACTCTCTACACAGAGGCATTTTGTGATGCAAATATGGAAAGCGATGTGGATACTTGCAAATCTAGAAGTGGGTACATATGTACCATGGCTGATGATGAAAAATCGTGGTATTCAAGGCTGCAAATAATTGTTGCGCTATTTGCCAAAAAGGTTGAATATATTTCAGACATAGAGGCAACTCGGAATGGACGTGGGAGTTGAGGATAGACAACCATTGGTCCAATGTGATAGCAAAAGTGCCATTTGGCTAAGAATCCCATGTTTCATGCACATATTGATGTATGATATGACTTCGTTAGGAAAGCTATTGAAGTTGGACAAGTCATATCAACTAAAGTTCATACAAAGGATAATCCCTCAAATATGCTAACAAAGAGCCTTGACAAATCTCAACATGAGCATTGCATAACTCCTGTTAGTGGGATTAACGTGAGCTCAATTTAGGCCACCTATAAAGGTCTTTAAGTTTAAGGTTGGTGGGATAGAGGCCTTATAGGTTTCTTTTCTTTTTTTGTAAGGCTAGGTTATCAACTCTCAAAGCATAGGCATAAATTTTATAGGAATACCTCTAATTTTAAAAAGAGTCAAGAAGCCTTATGTTGGTGCATTCTTTTTTTTTTTCCCCCATAAAGGGAAAGTCAAATTAATCTTTAAAGCTTGATGTGGATTTTAAGGAAGTTCTAAAAATCTCCACCAGATTTTTTCTAAAGAGAGATTCTTGAGACCCTCAAAGAATGTTCAAGGAGTTTTTTGTAAAAATCAAGGACCCCTCTTCATTTGTATAAAAAGGCCCTTTGGGTTCATAATAAAAGACAGAGTACAATTGACGAGAACCTTTGTAGGTCTTGTGTACATCTACCTCTCTTTTTCCACCCCCCTCTCTCTCTCTCTCTTTACGAGAGCCAAGATCGACCACACCTATTGGAGATCCACAAAATTGGCATGAGTATGCTGAGAGACTATATGAGATATCTGCACAGCCTCCCATTCCGACCACGTCCTACTCGTTCTCCTTTCTTGACAACAAAGATTATCCGGAGGGCCATTGAGCGGCTGCAAGGGCATTTGATTAACCACGGCTACAAGGGCATTTGACTAACCACATGGGATTGCAGAGTAAGCACCTCATATATACTTCCTCCACTATAGCTCCATTGATTGCACATGTCTTCAATCGGGCTATAGGGGAGTGCTTCCCAGAGGAGTGGACGAGGAACACCATTATACCCATCCACAAATCTGGGGATACCTTGGATCCAGGGAACTACAGGACTACCATGATTGGTCACGCCATGGCCAAGCTTTATGGGACGATTCTCGAGACAAAGCTCCGTACATATGCAGAGATCGAGGGGCTACGAGCACGTGGTCAGACAGGTTTCCGATGTGCTTTCTCCACTATTGATCACATCTTCATTCTGCATTGCCTCATTGAGGGGGCAAAGGTGCGGAAGAAGAGATTATATTGCTTCTTTGTGGATTTTTGCAAAGCCTTCGATACTGTGCCATGGGAGAAGCTTTTCGATGACTCCAGAGCTTGGGGATACCATCAGAGATGATTTGGGCTATCTACACACTTTATGAGCGGGTGATTGGGAGGGTTCGATGCCGTGGGGACTACCAGAGGCCATTGCTAGGACATTGGGCCTTAAGCAAGGCTGCCCACTCTCTCCCACTCTATTCGGGCTCTACATTGACGAGATTGAGGACTACATTCTTCGAGTCAAAGGAGAGGGTGGAGACCTCGCAGGTACACATGTCTACATTTTATTATATGCCGATGACATTGTATTGATTTCAGAGTCACTCGAGGGATTACAACACTGCCTCGATGCTCTTGACGAGTTTTATACATGGAGGGGCTTGACAGTAAACCTTGGCAAGACCAAGGTCATGATCTTAAACACCTCCCCCATGGTGAGGAATGGAGCAGGATTCAGAGTTGGCAGTGGTCAGATTGAGGTGGTCACTTCCTATGTCTACCTCGGAGTCACATTCACGAGCTTGCCTGGCCCCTTCAGCATGAGATAGACAACCACAACCATATTAGAGCGGAGATGTCACCAGGCACACTTCTAGGAGCCCTGCATGAAGGGGTGGCTATTTGACATACTAGTCAGACTAGCTATGATGTATGCTGCGACAGTTTGGGCTCGAGGCCTCAGAGTGACCCAGTGGAGTGCGATCGAGAGGCCACAAGTATGTATGAGCTCGCGACTATTTCACGGGAAACAGTCAGTGCCACATGACATCATAAGGGCCGAGCTAGCGGCACCACCCATGGTAGTAGATGCACTATTCAAGACTATTTGCTTTATTCGGAGGGTGAGGGAGCTCCCTGCAGAAAGACTCACATACAAAGCTTTTGAGGCATCTATACAAATATTAGAATCAGGATATGAGAGAGCTTGGTACACTCAGGTTAGAGCATGGTTTGATAGTGATGGACTTGATATGGACAGATTGCCCCCTTTTTAGTATGACCGAGACTCACCTCACATCCATGGGAGAGGAATGTTGTGCTCAGACAGGATCTTTGGCAGCTCTACATTAGTCAGACATGGCACACATCACACATGGGATCAAGACTCACACACTACCGAGACAAGTTCTTAGACATACTAATGGACAGTCTCATCCAGCAACCACGCTACATGGATACTTGCATGCCTCATAGCTCGAGTTTAGCGATTGGCCAGTTGAGGGTCTCATCACAAGGACTAGAGATTGAGACGGGAAGAGCTGCAGACATTCCAAGAGAGGAGCGGATATGCAGAGTAGAGATGGAGGATGAGGAGCACTTTGTAGAGATCAGTGACAGCTCGGGCGATTTTTACTAGAGATGCAGAGTCAGAGAGATTCCCTACTCCATCCTATTGAAGCAGCCCTGACAGGAGGGACAGATCCAGCTCACTGACTTCTTCGTTCCACGACGTGCACTAGCCCTCCCCTCCTCGGCTCACAGATCGAGAGGGGTGACTCTTGAGCGGGCTCAGATGTCTTGAGCTAGGAGACAACCCCGTCCTATAGGATATCGGGCCCTGAGACTTCACCGACACCAGATTGCAGAGATCCAGGCTTGTGACCATCTCGCCATGGAGGAGAGACAGTCCCAGATAATTGATTCCGCTGAAGCCATCAAGGCTGCCCTGACTCCATCTCCACCCATGTACCACATCCTAGACCCGCCCACTAGTACAGGATGGAGCTAGTTAGTCGTTCAGAGCATCTCATGCTTGTACTAGCCTTTTGCATATAGACTATAGAAATAGCACTCCATATGCCCTCCACCCCACTTTCATGGTTATCTCTACATGCATACTACGCAGATCTATATCAGCTTTACCAGTTTTTTTCAGCACTTTTATCTTTTCGGATTGATAGAAGATACACCCATGTACATTGATTTGTCACATAGGCCTAGTTCGGCCTCCTAATAGACGTAAAAGCACTTTTCTTTTCTTTTCTTTTTCTCTCTTTCTCTCTCTCTCTCTCTCCTTCCCTCCCTCCATTGTGTATTCTAAAATCTTCCATGAACAGAATTAATTGCTCTGTGAGTTAATTCAATAGCACTTTTTGGAATTCGTATTGAGCTTTGGGATTGATTCTTCTATTCAGCACGCTACCTGAGTTCTTGATTGCCTAGGGATCTTTCACAAGGTGATACTTTTTGTTGACTTTTGTGTTGTGCTAATTCTGCAAAACAAAGATTTGTCTTGTCATGGATTTTTGCATTTAAAATTTCATTCTAAGATTTGGTGCCTTTCCATCTTGGTTGCTTGGAGTAGGAGATAGCCGCTTCTGTTTTCTGACAATGTTATTCTGCATTCTTCCTATCATGAATGCAATCCTTGATATATATATATATATATATATATATATATATATATATATATATATATATATATATATATATATATATATATATATATATATATATATATATATATATATATATATATATATATATATAATTCTTGGTATGATAGGAAGTATAATGGCTCATAGATGGCTTTTAAAGTGAGGATGTATTACCTCTTTTCCCCTTCTTTTTTTTTGTCTTCATGTTATGGGTTGAGAAAAGTAGCAATTTCCTGTATTTGTGTATTTTTATGTATGCCTACCCACATTCCAGGACAATTATTTGTTGCATATTTCAGCATTATCTACCATTTGTAAATGTTCCATTCATATATTTGAAACGATGCTGTTAGTCGTTTCTTAGGATATTGAGTGTTTACAAGTCTTGTGGGTATGGAAGCTAGCTTTTGTCAAAGAATGTGTTAGATGGGGTTAAAGGAAAGTTTGATTGTAGTGTTATTGACGGTCAAAAAAGCATGTACCTGCAATTCAAGTCATGTAGTTATTCGGCTTTTGTGACCAAAAACTTCAGCGGAAACTTTTTGGTAATCTTTAGTATACAATGTTTTTTAATTTCAAGGTAAGTATCTTATGGATATGATGTTTGTTTTGAAGCATATCATGTGTTGTATTTTGAGTTTGTAGGTGATGTTCACTGTGGCGGACATTCTTGCATTCTGAATTCTAGAGAAACCTCTTTTTATCAGCTGACTACCAGCCCAATTGCAAATATGCCACTTCCAAAGACAGTATATTACACCATGCGTCTCGCTGAACAAATTGAGAATAACCACGGTTTTAGATTTCATCATTTCCACTGGACAAGAGCAAGAAACTATGGCTTGGTTCATTTGAATTTCCATGAAAGGGTTAGTTTCTTGTCTTTCAATCCCTTTGAGAATTCTCTTGATTGAAAAGTATAACAATAGGTATGCAGAGTTTGAGTAGATATGTTTAGTCAACGGAAGTAACATTTTGATTGAACTAGATAGGATATCATACAAGGTGGGTTTGGACCTGATTACCATGCTCATGAGGATGGACTCGAGGAGTGTGCATAAGCCAGTCTCTGTCTTCTTTCTTAGCTCTCTTCTCTTCTTTGCTCTTTTCTTTGGTGACTTTGTTTCTATATCAAATTTGCATTGGGCCTACGAAATCTATCATACAGCCTTTTGAGTTTCAAAGTTCTACAGAAGCTAAGAAAGCATGCTCACTGTGTAATGAAACATGTTCTTCGTCTTTCTATTTATATCTTGGAATTTGGTTGAAAAAGAGAGAGTATTTGTTGGTTTTAGGGATCAGGAAGTATGCGCATTGTATATATACAGGAGAACCAGCTTGAGAGCACATGGTGTCCATCCTTATGGGCTTTGAGAACTTGTGATATAAATGCTTTGCCATGATATGCATTGTGTGTTTGAGGAGGGATGGAGCTCTATCTATAGGGAGGTATGCATGTCTATGTGTCCAAGGTGGTACAATAATGAGAATGAAATAAGCTATCTAGCTTCATCCTGTGCCAAGGGAGGGGTGTAAGATGTGGTACATGGGTGGGTATGGTACCAGGGATGCCCTGATGAAAGCTGCAGGATCAGACCTCATATGAGCAAGTCTCTCCTCAATGGCACTATGCTCCTGAGTTCAGATCTCCTCGATCGGTCCATGGTGGAGGCACACACTCCTATAACCTGCAACTCGTGGTCAGGACTCCTCGTCTAGCTTGGCTGGCCTGTGCCTGTGAGAGTGTCACTCCCTCTGAGCCTCGGAGGAGGAGGAGGTGGCAATCCTTTGAAAGAAGTATGTAAGTTGTGACTGCCTCCCCTCCATGTGCTGCGTGTGATTGTAGTGGTGTGTTTCGATGGCTCTGTATGTCTAACAAGAAGCACCCTAGCTGCCTCTGATCTGGAGAGTCCATAATATCTCGGAGAGTGGGCCATCCTCTGAATAGGACCTCGTATCTGCCCCTAATCACAATATATGTATTGCATTGACATATAAAATGTTCCTCACTTTGGAGCTCCTCCTGCATGCTGGGCAACCTCGCTCCTCATTGTGGACATCAGTTTGTCTTCCGATCTCGATCTCTAGTCTATGTGATCCTACCTTAAGCTGGCCAATTGTCACTTCTGAGCTGTGGCATGTATGTGTCCATGTAGCATGCCTTTTGTATGAACCCTTGAGGCACAATATAGTGAGAAACTGATCTCTGTAATCAGACATCCTTGTCCCCAAGTCAAGTGACTCCCAGACCCTCTTAATGTATAGCTGCCAAAGGGCTTGTCGCAGTACCAAGTTCCTCTTGCTTAGAGAGCCGAAGATAGGGTGAATCAAGGTCGCACTAGAAGGGTATCATGATAGGCTCCCCATACTAAGCCCATGTTTCTGAAACCATGCTCTAATTTGGGAATACTATGCTGTCTCATGCTGACTCTCTGATAGCTGTATAGATGCCTCAAATGCCGTCCGGGTGAGTCTATGTAGGGGCAGCTTTCTCATCCTCTGGATTAAGCACTCTCTCTGGAACAGTGCTTCTACGACCATAGGTGGCATGGCTAACTGTGTTCTTATTATGTCATGGGGCACTGTATGCTTGCTTCGGAACAAGTGAGGTTTGTATCTATGGCCTCCCAATTTATGCCCACAGAGAGAGAGAGAGAGAGAGAGAGAGAGAGAGAGAGAGAGAGAGAGAGAGAGAGAGAGAGAGAGAGAGAGAGAGAGAGAGAGAGAGAGAGAGAGAGAGAGAGAGAGAGAGAGAGAGAGAGAGAGAGAGAGAGAGAGAGAGAGAGAGAGAGAGAGAGAGAGAGAGAGAGAGAGAGAGAGAGAGAGAGAGAGAGAGAGAGAGAGAGAGAGAGAGAGAGAGAGAGAGTTTTTACGTCTATGATAGGCCAAAGTCAGCCTATGAGACAAAACATAAGATACATGATACGGATGTCATCCGGCTGTCACAAAACTAAATTAAGAGCATAAAAAGCTAATACAATCTAGTCTCCAACATGTGTGGTAAAATACTGAGAGAGAGAGAGAGAGAGAGAGAGAGAGAGAGAGAGAGAGAGAGAGAGAGAGAGAGAGAGAGAGAGAGAGAGAGAGAGAGAGAGAGAGAGAGAGAGAGAGAGAGAGAGAGAGAGAGAGAGAGAGAGAGAGTTAACGTCTATTAGAAGGCCGAACTCGACTTATGAGACAGAATCAATGCTTGCTTCGGAACAAGTGAGGTTTGTATCTATGGCCTCCCAATTTGTGCCCACTTATCGTCTCTCAATCTAGGTGCTCAAACTGTTGTTGAATAAATGAAGGCCGGGGTCACTAAGGTCATAGGTGTTGGAAATCCATCCCATTGTGTGTGTGTGTGTGTGTGTGAGAGAGAGAGAGAGAGAGAGAGAGAGAGAGAGAGAGAGAGAGAGAGAGAGAGAGAGAGAGAGAGAGAGAGAGAGAGAGAGAGAGAGAGAGAGAGAGAGAGAGAGAGAGAGAGAGAGAGAGAGAGAGAGAGAGAGAGAGAGAGAGAGAGAGAGAGAGAGAGAGAGAGAGAGAGAGAGAGAGAGAGAGATTTTTTTACGTCTATGACAGGCCAAAGTCGGCCTATGAGACAAAACATAAGATACATGATACGGATGTAATCCGGCTGTCACAAAACTAAAGTAAGATCATAAAAAGCTAATACAATCTAGTCTCCAACATATGTGGTAAAATACTAAGGCTGATGGAGCCCTATCCCTGGGGGTATATGCATGTCTATATGCTGAGGGCAATACAATCATGAAGATGCATCTGTCTACTAGCTCCATCCAGTGGTAATGGAGGGGTGGAGGATGTGATACATAGGTGGAGCCGGTGCTAGAGCTTTCTGTATGAAAGCTATAGGATCTGCTCTCATCAGGGCTACTCGCTGCGCAGTCGCCTCGAGATGTCTGGCTCGAATCTCCTCTATCTGGCGATGGTATAGCCTAGCTCCTCTGAGCGCTGTGACTCGTGGTCGTCGTCTAGCTCGACTCACCTCAGCCTGCTGTAGAGTCACTCCTCGCTAGGAATCAGGTGGGGAGGGGACTCTAGATCTCTGGAAAAAATCAGTGAGCTGTAGCTCTCTCCTCTCCACCTGTGTAGCTGTGTGTCTCAATGGTAAGAGTGCATCTCTATGCCTTTGAATCTCTATCAAGAAATGTCCTAACTGTCTCTGATCTCGGGAGTCCATAATCTCTCGTAGGGTGGGCTGCCCTCTGAACAAAGTCTCATATCTTTCTCTAATCTGAGAGAGAGAGAGAAGAAAGAAAGAAAGAAAATGTTTTTACGTCTATTAGGAGGCCGAACTCGGCCTATGAGACAAATCGATGTACATGGGTGAATCTTCTGTCAATCGAAAAAGATAAAAATGCTGAAAAAACTGGTAAAGCTGATACAGATCTCCATAGTATGCATGTGGAGATGTCCATGAAAGTGGGGGGTGTATGGAGTGCGATATCTATGATAGTCTATATGCAAAAGGGTAGTACAACAATCATGAGAGTGCATCCGAAACGACTTACTAGCTCCATCCTGTGCTAGTGGGCGGGTGTAAGATGTGATACATAGGTGGTGGTGGAGTCAAGGCCACCCTGATGGCTGCAATGGGATAAGCCATCATCTACGATCGTCTCTCCTCCATGGCGCGATGGTCACGAGCCTGGATCTCCGCAATCTGGTGTCGGTGAAGTCTCGGGGCCCGATATCCTATAGCACGGGGTCGTCTCCTAGCTGGAGAGGTCTTAGCCTGCTGAAGAGTCACCCCTCTCGGTGTGTGAGCCGAGGGGGGGAGGGCTGCTGCACGTCACAGAATAAAGAAGTCAGTGAGCTGACTTTGTCTCCCTCTTTTATGGGCTGCTATAGTAAGCTTGAGTAGGGAATCTCTGTGACTCTGTATCTCTAGTATGAATCGCCCGAGTTGTCGCTGGTCTCTAGAGTCCATGATCTCTCGGAGGGTGGGCTGCCCTGTAAATAGAGTCTCGTATCTGCCTCTGATGTCATCATATGCGCTACATCTGCATACAAAGTGCTCCTCATCCTCCATCTCTACTCTGCATACCCTACATATCCGCTGCTCTCTGGGAATGTTTGTGGCTCTGCCCGTCTCAATCTCTAGTCTCTAGTCGGTGTGATTAGACTCTCAATTGGCCAATAGCTACCCTCGAGCTATGAGGCATGTAAGTATCCATGTAGCGTGGTCGCTGGATGAAACCGTCTGGTAGTATGTCTAAGAACTTGTCTCAGTAGTGCGATAGTCTCGATCCCATGTGTGGTGTGTCCCATGTCTGACTAATGTAGAGCTGCCAGAGATCCTGCCTGAGCACAACATTCCTCTCACGACGGGAGAGGTGGATGTGAGGTGAGTCTGGGTCATACTGAAAAGTCGGTAATCTGTCCATATCAAGTCCATGAGAGAGAGAGAGAGAGAGAGAGAGAGAGAGAGAGAGAGAGAGAGAGAGAGAGAGAGAGAGAGAGAGAGAGAGAGAGAGAGAGAGAGAGAGAGAGAGAGAGAGAGAGAGAGAGAGAGAGAGAGAGAGAGAGAGAGAGAGAGAGAGAGAGAGAGAGAGAGAGAGAGAGAGAGAGAGAGAGAGAGAGAGTTTTTACGTCTATTAGAAGGCCGAACTCGGCCTATGAGACAAATCGATGTACATGGGTGTATCTTTTGTCAATCAGAAAAGAAAAAAGTGCTGAAAAAATTGGTAAAGCTGATATAGATCTCCGTAGTATGCATGTGGAGATACCCATGGAAGTGGGGGGTGTATGGACTACGAGATCTATGATAATCTATATGCAGAAGGGTAGTACAAGAAGCATAAAAATGCATCTGAAATGACTAACTAGCTCCATCCTGTGCTAGTGGGCGGCTCTAAGATGTGATACATAAGTGGAGGTGGAGTTAGGGCCACCCTCATGGCTGCAGCGGGGTCAGCCATCATCCAGGATCGTCTCTCCTCCATGGCGCGATGGTCACAGGCCTGGATCTCTGCAATTTGGTGTCGGTGAAGTCTCGGGGCCCAATATCCTACAACACGGGGTCGTCTCCTAGCTCGAGAGGTTTGAGCCTGCTGAAGAGTCACCCTTCTCAGTGTGTGAGCTGAGGTGGCGAGGGATGCTGCATGTCGTGGAATAAAGAAGTTAGTGAGTTGACTTTGTCTCCCTCCTGTATGGGCTGCTACAGTAGGCTGGAGTAGGGAATCTCTGTGACTCTGTATCTCTAGTAAGAATCGTCCGAGCTGTCGCTGGTCTCTTGAGTCCATGATCTCTCGGAGGGTGGGCTGCCCCGTAAACAGTCTCGTATCTTCCTCTGATGTCATCATATGTGCTACATCTGCATACAAAGTGCTCCTCATCCTCCATCTCTACTCTGCATACCTGCATATCCGCTGCTCTCTGGGAAATTGGAATGTTTGTGGCTCTGCCCATCTCAATCTCTAGTCGGTGTGATGAGACTCTCAACTGGCCAATCGCTACCCTCGAGCTATGGGAAATATAAGTATCCATGTAGCGCGGTCGCGGGATAAAACCGTCCGCTAGTATATCCAAGAACTGGTCTCGGTAGTGTGATAGTCTCGATAGTGTGATAGTCTCGATCCCATGTGTGGTGTATGCCATGTCTGACTAATGTAGAGCTTCCAGAGATCCTGTCTGAGCACAACATTCCTCTCAAGTCGAGAGAGGTGGATGTGGGGTGAGTCTTGGTCATACTGAAAAGGAGGCAATCTGTCCATATCAAGTCCATGACTATCAAACCAGACTCTAACCTGAGTGTACCAAGCTCTCTCATATCTTGACTCTGATATCTGTATAGATGCCTCAAAAGCTCTGTGTGTGAGTCTGTCTGTAGGGAGCTCCCTCATCCTTTGAATAAAGCAGATAGTCTGGAATAGTGCATCTACTACCATGGGTGGTGCAACTAGCTCTGCCCTGATGATGTCATGTGGCACTGACTGTTTCCCGCGAAATAGTCGCGAGATCATACGTACATGTGGCCTCTCGATCGCACTCCACTGGGTGACTGTGAGGCCCGGGGCCCAAACTATCGCAGCATACATCATAGCTGGTCTGACTAGCATGTCAAATAGCCACCCCTTCGTACGGGGCTCCTGGAAGTGTGCATGGTGACATCTCCACTCTAACAGGACCATCATGATTGGCCACACCATGGCCAAACTATACGGTGCCATACTTGAGGCAGAGCTCAGCTCATATGTAGAGATTGAGGGGCTACGAGCACGAGGCCAGGCAGGTTTTCGCCGAGCTTTCTCTACTATTGATCACATCTTCGTTTTGCGCTGCCTCATTGATGGGGCAAGGGTGCGGAAGAAGAGATTATATTGCTGCTTTGTGGACTTCCGCAAAGCTTTTGATACTGTGCCACGAGAGAGACTCTTCTGACGCCTCCAGAGCTTGGAAGTACCATCAGGGATGATTTGGGCCATCTATGCACTCTATGAGCGGGTGACTGGGAGGGTAAAGTGTCCAGGAGGTATGTCTGAGGCCATTGCTAGCACGATCGGTGTTAAGCAAGGCTGCCCACTCTCCCCCACTCTATTTGGTCTCTACATCGACGAGATTGAGGACTACATTCTCCGAGTCGGAGGAGAGGGTGGAGACCTCGCAGGTACACATGTCCACATTTTATTATATACCGATGACATTGTATTGATTTCAGAGTCACCCGAGGGATTACAACGCCGCCTAGATGCCTTGGACGAGAGAGAGAGAGAGAGAGAGAGAGAGAGAGAGAGAGAGAGAGAGAGAGAGAGAGAGAGAGAGAGAGGAGAGAGAGAGAGAGAGAGAGAGAGAGAGAGAGAGAGAGAGAGAGAGAGAGAGAGAGAGAGAGAGAGAGAGAGAGAGAGAGAGAGAGAGAGAGAGAGAGAGAGAGAGAGAGAGAGAGAGAGAGAGAGAGAGAGAGAGAAAAGAAAAAAAAAAAGAAAAGAAAAGTGTTTTTACGTCTATTAGGAGGCCGAACTCGGCCTATGAGACAAATCGATGTACATGGGTGTATCTTCTGTCAATCAGAAAAGATAAAAGTGCTGAAAAGAAACTGGTTAAGCTGATATAGATCTCCGTAGTGTGCATGTGGGGATACCCATGAAAGTGGTGGGGGGTGTATGGAGTGCGATATCTATGATAGTCTATATGCAAAAGGGTAGTACAACAACCATGAGAATGCATCTAAGACGACTAACTAGCTCCATCCTGTGCTAGGGGGTGGGATGTAATATGTGATACATAGGTGGAGGTGGAGTCAGGGCCATCCTGATGGCTGCAACGGGATCGGCCATCATCTGGGATCGTCTCTCCTCCATGGCGCGATGGTCACAAGCCTGGATCTCCGCAATCTGGTGTCGGTGAAGTCTCGGGGCCCGATATCCTATATCACGGGGTCGTCTCCTAGCTCGAGATATCTGAGCCTGCTGAAGAGTCACCCCGCTCGGTATGTGGGCTGAGGGGGGGAGGGCTGCAGCACGTCGTGGAATAAAGAAGTCAGTGAGCTGACTCTGTCTCCCTCCTGTATGGAGTGCTACAGTAGGCTGGAGTAGGGAATCTCTGTGACTCTGTATCTCTAGTAAGAATCGCCCGAGCTGTCGCTGGTCTCTAGAGTCCATGATCTCTCGGAGGGTGGGCTGCCCTGCAAACAGGGTCTCGTATCTGCCTCTGATGCCATCATATGCGCTACATCTGCATACAAAGTGCTCCTCATCCTCCATCTCTACTCTGCATACTCTGCATATCCGCTCCTCTCTGGGAATGTCTGCGGCTCTGCCCGTCTCAATCTCGAGTCGGTGTGATGAGACTCTCAGCTGGCCAATCGCTACCCTCAAGCTATGAAGGCATGTGAGTATCCATGTAGCGTGGTCGCTGGATGAAACCGTCAGCTAGTATGTCTATGAACTGGTCTCGATAGTGCGATAGTCTCGATCCCATGTGTGGTGTGTGCCATGTCTGACTAATGTAGAGCTGCCAGAGATCCTGTCTGAGCACAACATTCCTCTCACGACGAGAGAGGTGGATGTGAGGTGAGTCTGGGTCATACTGAAAAGGCGGCAATCTGTCCATATCAAGTCCATGACTATCAAACCAGACTCTAACCTGAGTGTACCAAGCTCTCTCATATCCTAACTCTGATATCTGTATAGATGCCTCAAGAGCTCTGTGTGTGAGTCTATCTGTAGGGAGGTCCCTAATCCTCTGAATAAAGCAGATAGTCTGGAATAGTGCCTCTACTGCCATGGGTGGTGCAGCTAGCTCTGCCCTGATGATGTCATGTGGCACCGACTGTTTCCCACGAAATAATCGCGAGATCATACGTACCTGTGGCCTCTCGATCGCACTCCACTGGGTGACTGTGAGACCTGGGGCCCAAACCGTCGCAGCATACATCATAGCTGGTCTGACCAGTGTGTCAAATAGCCAGCCCTTCGTGCGGGGCTCCTGGAAGTGTGCTTGGTGACATCTCCGCTCTAACATGGCTAAAGCTGCATATCCGCGTGTGAGTCTATCGGTGGCTGCCTGTCTCATGCTGAAGGGGCCAGGCAAGCTCGTGAATGTGACTCCGAGATAGACATAGGAAGTGACCACCTCAATCTGTCCACCACCAGCTCTGAATCCTGCTCCATTCCTCACCATGGGGGAGGTGTGGAAGATCATGACCTTGGTCTTGCCAAGGTTTACTGTCAAGCCCCTCTGTGTACAAAACTCATCCAGGGCCTCAAGGTGGCGCTGTAATCCCTCGGGTGACTCTGAAATCAAGACAATGTCATCGGCATATAATAAAATGTGGACATGTGTACCTGCGAGGTCTGCACCCTCTCCTCCAGCTCGGAGAATGTAGTCCTCAATCTCGTCAATGTAGAGACCAAATAGAGTGGGAGAGAGTGGGCAGCCTTGCTTAACACCGATGGTGCTAGCAATGGCCTCAGACATACCTCCTGGACACCGTACCCTCCCAATCACCTGCTCATAGAGTGCATAGATGGCCCAAATCATCCCTGATGGTACTCCCAAGCTCTGGAGGCGTTGGAAGAGCCTCTCTCGCGGCACTGTATCAAAAGCTTTGCGGAAGTCCACAAAGCAGCAATATAGCCTCTTCTTCCGCACCCTTGCCCCATCAATGAGGCAGCGCAGAATGAAGATGTGATCAATAGTAGAGAAAGCTCGTCGAAAACCTGCTTGGCCTCGTGCTCGTAGCCCCTCAGTCTCTGCATATGAACTGAGCTCTGCCTCAAGTATGGCACCGTATAGTTTGGCCATGGTGTGGCCAATCATGATGGTCCTGTAGTTCCCTGGATCCAGGGTGTCGCCAGATTTGTGGATAGGCACAATGGTGTGCCTAGTCCACTCCTCTGGGAAGCCCTCTCCTATAGCCCGGTTGAAGACATGTGCAATCAACGGGGCTATAGTGGAGGCTGCATATATGAGATGCTCGCTCTGCAATCCTGCGTGGTCTGTCGAACGTCCATGTCGAAGTCGTCGTATGGCCCTCTCAACCATCTTTGCTGTGAAGAGAGAAGAACTAGTAGGGCGAGGCTCAAGTGGCTGGGGAATGGGAGGCTGCCTAGGTACCTCATATAACCTCTGAGCATAATCATGCCATGTGTGTGGGTCTCCAATAGGTGTGGTCGGGCGTGGCTCTCGTAGGCTGCGCCATGCTGCAGCACTGTCCATACTCATAAAGAGATGGTATAGCTCAAGCTCCTGTGCCTCCTCAAAGGCTCGCCTCTTTCGACGTGTGAGAGTCTTCATCTGTCCCTTGGCCTCTCTCTCTGTGATCTCTCCCAATGCTCGCTGGGCTCGTAGTCGGCGGTAAAGATCTCTGCAATCCTCATCATACCAACGATGTTGTGGCATAGTCCCGGGAGGAGGTGTGTGACGAGAATGGATGGTGTGTGGGAAGGAGCTGATGGCTGATGTCTGAAGAACTGATGCTATCTGAGAGGTGAGTAGGGATAGTGGAGTGTCAGGATGAAGTAAGAGAAGACCCTGCTCGACTCGAGCCGCATATATGTGAGCTAGCTCGTGTGTGAAGTGGATGGTGGTGTGTGGGATGCGTGCTGCGGGTATGCGTGTAGGGGTGTCTCCCTTCAGGGAGAGTGCGAGGTATGTGTGATCGGCCCCAATGGGTATGGGTGGGATGGTGAATGAGGTAAGTAGGTGGATGGCCTCTCTGGACCCCATGACGTAATCTACTGTACTTCCCCTGCCATCTGTGACTGAGTGTGGTATGCATGTCAATCCTCCTGAGGTAGGCCACTGAGTCATCCCGTTATAGATAACGAGATTATGTCGAGAGCCTAGTCTGAGTAGGTGAGTGCCATAGTGAGTGTGTGTAGCGTCAGCTGAAGCTCGAGTTGTAGACTCATCCTCTATGGTATGTAGTATCTCCGGGTCTTCTGGGTCAAATATCTCACACTGATCATTGCCTGTCCTTGCATTGAAGTCTCCCATGAGGAAGACTTCCCCTAATGCAGAGTACTCTGTAATCTCTTCTGACAAGCAAGTGTATGGTGAGTCCTCCTCTCGATCTATGATAGCGAAACGCGAGCTAGAAGGAGCAAAGTAGCATAATGCTATGAAGATGATCCGCTCCTGCGAGAGCTGGAGTCGAATCCAAAGATATCTGGCCTGTGAATCACGTGCGACTATCTGTATCCTGCTCTGAAGTCCATCTCTAAAGAGTATGGCTACTCCTCCTGATCCTCGGGTGGTGTGCTGACGTGTACACTCTCTGTATGTGGACTCCCACTGAAAACCGTGGACACGAGGTAGGCCCCGGTCCGGGCTCTCATGTGTCTCTGTGAGCATAATGATGTCTTTGCCTTTGCGCACCTCTTCCAATCTCTCTGGGTGTGTCCATAGATCTCCATTGCAGTTCCAAACTGCAAGGTGTATCTCCTCGAGTGTCTCACAGGCCGCGAATCCCTATGGGATGGCCTTGCCATCAATGATGACACGACCATCTCTGTATGAAGCCTTCTTTCCTTCTTTGCGAGCTTGATGTACTCTCGGCATGCATGCACGACGGTGTGCTACCTGCATGGGTGTGAGATCATCGTCAAGGTAGATGGGGGGGCCATCAAGTGCTCTCAAAATCACCCTCTTGCGTAGGAAAGTAGATCTTATATCTTCGGAAGGGAAGTGTAGAATGAGAGCTCTCTTCTTCGTGGGGTCTCGTCCCGTTCTCCAAGACTTGATGAATGGGGGGGACTCCTCTTTGTAGCCGAGTATCTTGCATAGTGTCTTCCCATCGGACTCGGGGGTAGAGCCTTCTTTTTCTTCAATGCCCGTGATGCGTACATTGAGACGGCGGGCATGTCTCATCTTTTCTTCCTCAATAGTGGTGTGCACGATGAGGGCTTCTTCCTTTTGTGCTTTCTCTTTGGCTTCTTTTTTGATGTTCTTCTTCACTATGTCGATCCACCCTTCTTTGGTAGCTTCTAATTTGTTTTCCATGCTCTCGGTCAAGGATTTGGTGAGTTCTTCTTTGAGAGCTTCTGTCTTGTTCATATTAATCTCTCCTTCTTCGGGTGTAAGAGAGACCATTGAAGCTTTGAGGAGCTCCAATTCCTCTTTGATGTTTGCCCTCTCCTTAGCCCATTCTTCTTTCTCTTTCTGCCATGCTTCCCTCTCCTTATGATATGTTTCTACTTCCTTCTCGAGCTTTGAGAGGCGGCTGATGATGGCCGTGATAGTGGAGTCCATCATCTTCTTGTTTTCTTTGATAGCTATGGTCAGTTTGTCCTCCATTTTTGTCAAATCGTCCTTCTTAGCTGTAGCGCTCATTGCATTCGAAGATGAAAAAATGCTCAGAGTACTGAGCCTAAAGACTTGCGATGAAGACGGGAGCGCGCCCGATGCGCGATGGAACAAGGGTGGGAGTACTGAAAATATGAACTTCAATACTTCAATAGAGTCTCGAAACCCTAAAAAGAGGGATGGCGGAGGCGACGGCGCACGAAATGAGACACTTTACTTCCATGGCTGGAGATTTCTGAGATTTCCAAAATCGGAGTACTGAAAATATGAACTTCAAAACTTCAATACTTCAATAGAGTCTCGAAACCCTAAAAAGAGGGATGGCGGAGGCGACGGCGCACGAAATGAGAGGGGGCTCGCGAGGACGAGGGGCAGAGAGAGCGACCGAGGGTGCCGCAGATGACGCCTTAGGGTAGAGCGCCGTCGCGTACAGATCGATGTGCAGACGGGGCAGACAACGAAGGCGACGGTACAGAGAGAGACGCTAGGGTTTCGAGCAGACGGGCTACGAGCAGACGGGCAGAGAGAGAGAGAGAGAGAGAGAGAGAGAGAGAGAGAGAGAGAGAGAGAGAGAGAGAGAGAGAGAGAGAGAGAGAGAGAGAGAGAGAGAGAGAGAGAGAGAGAGAGAGAGAGAGAGAGAGAGAGAGAGAGAGAGAGAGAGAGAGAGAGAGAGAGAGAGAGAGAGAGAGAGGGAGAGGGAGAGGGAGAGAGAGAGGGGGAGAGAGAGAGGGGGGGAGAGAGAGAGGGGGAGAGAGAGAGAGGGGGGGAGAGAGAGAGGGAGAGAGAGAGGGAGAGAGAGAGGGGGAGAGAGAGGGGGAGAGAGAGGGGGAGAGAGAGAGAGAGAGAGAGAGGGAGAGAGAGAGAGAGAGAGAGAGAGAGAGAGAGGAGAGAGAGAGAGAGAGAGAGAGAGAGAGAGAGAGAGAGAGAGAGAGAGAGAGAGAGAGAGAGAGAGAGAGAGAGAGAGAGAGAGAGAGAGAGAGAGAGAGAGAGAGAGAGAGAGAGAGAGAGAGAGAGAGAGAGAGAGAGAGAGAGAGAGAGAGAGAGACTCTTCAACGTCTATTAGAGGCCAAAATCGGCCTATGAGACAAAACATATATGTCAATATGATCCAATCCACTGTGATCCCAAAAGGAAAATAAAGTATGAGTACAAAACATGGTATAAAAGGAGTGGATAATAGCGGGTGTCAAGGGTGTGGGGTGCTATGGGTATGCACTCTATATACTCAATAGGTGAGATACAAATCTGATATGCATAGGGAGGGGAGGGTCGGTGGTGTCATAACCCTCTAAATGCGTGGAGTGGGTGTAGGATATAATGCATCGGTTGATAAGGCATTGTGGCGATCCTCAAAATGCTCTGCACATCGAGTTCGACGGGGGTGCGCTGCTGACATCTCTTTATCTCCGTGTCTTGGTGTGTGTGAATCGCGTGAATTTCTCTCTGGTGGGGATGGGCTCTCGAGAGTGGGGGTCTTGGTCATTGACACTGTCATCTAAGCTCCTTTGCTCTCTGAAATGTGACACCCCACGTCGAGTTGGGTCCTAAGGTGGTTGTGGGTCTAAAAAAATCTGTAATATAAGTTTGGGGGTCAGGTGTATCTCCATCTGCTGCTGGAGAAGTAATGTATGGCAGCACTGGAGCTCTACCAGGAAATGACTTAGAGGCCGCTAGTCCTCCATCTCCAATAAATCCCTGATCTCTCTGGGCCCTCTAAAGAGCTGTGGGTAGCGGTCTCTAATGTCCTCATATGCCTGGCATCTGCATGTGTAGTGCTCCTCATCCCCCACCTCCTCTTGGCATATCTTGCATAATCTCTCGTCCCTGGGGGTATGTGTCGCACACCCAACCTCAATCTCGAGCTGGTGTGATGATACTCTGAGCTGCCCAATGGCCACTCTCTCTGCTAGTGCCATGTATGTATCCATGTATGTTGATATATTTAGGTAGTGATGTGTGTGAACACACTAGGACCGTCGGGGCACTTTTTTCCCTCTTTAGGAGGTTTTTTTCCCCGACTTGTATATATGCCTATTGCCCTAATGGGCTACTTATCTTTGTACATTCTCTAGTAATACATTTAGTATTGTGTGTTGTGCTCCAAGCTGCTTCTTCTTCCTTGTGCTGTTCGTGTGCTTCCGCAGACGTTTAACTCCAACAATTGGTATCAGAGCAGGTCCTCGCTTCATCTAGGGCGCTGTCGACACTCCTCCGGTTGCAGTCTCAGAATCGCACGAATTTTGGTGAGCATACTCAGCATGTTTTCTAGATGAAAATAGCTTTGCTGTGTGGTGCCGAAATCGCGATCTGAGCTCGTTTCGGCCTCTGAATGCACTATCGCAATGCTTATGCAAGCTATTTTGTCTTTTTGTGCCCAAGGTATATACCAGTTTCGTGTTCGCCAGTATAAGCATCGCGAAGTCTGCCACAGGTCTAGTGGAATTCGTCTGGGCAGTTTTGTTCAACTTTTTGAGATACAGTCAATTTTCTACATCAAGGTATTTTAGTCACCGACCATGGATGAAAGCAGTGATGTATTCCGTATGTTGGCTGTTAAGGATAAGTTGGATGGTACCAACTACCTGTTATGGGCTCATATGATGTGACATGTGTTGGTTGCAAAAGGATTGTGGAACATTGTGCAGGATGTCGAAAAACGTCCTATCACACCTGCAACTGTTATAATTGTAGGTACTGAAGCTGATGCAGAAGGTGTCGAAGATGATGATATCTTGCATATTCCTGTTCGTGCTGCGGTTTCTGCTGCACCTACTGTAAAGCAGATTCGTTGGGATGGCAAAGATGCCCAGGCACATGCATTGATAGATTTGTCTGTCAAACGTGCCATTATTCCTCACATTCGCTCTTGCAGAATAGCTAAGGATGCTTGGGATACACTTACCACATTGTACCAAGCTAGGAATGAGGCTTGTGTTGCTTACCTCCGAAAACAGTTGGAGAGTGAACACATAAATGAAGGTGATTCTATGGACATTTTCCTAACAAAGATCAAAGACTTGAAGGAACAGTTGATTTTTGCTCATGAGGTTATACCAGATAGCTTACTTGTGCAGACCGTTCTGAATGGTCTTCTTGATTTATATCAGAGTTTTGCTTCTACTCTTTGGTTGATGATGAAAAGCAATCCAAATGCCTTATGATTTGAGGAGTTAGTCTCTGTTTTGTTGCAGGAAGATCAGTCCAGGCAGAATAGGTCCATTATGCGAGTTGCAGATCAAGCTTTTCTAGCTAGTCAGAAGGGCAAAGGAAAATGGAGCTCTTCAACTAGTAAGCAGAAATATGCTAATTCTGCATATTCCAAGAAGGAAGATAAAGATGAGAAGAAATCAAAAAAGCAAAAATTGTTTTGTAAGTACTGTAAAGGGAATGATCATATCATAAAGAACTGTCCAAAACTGACTACTAAAAAGGCAAAGAAGAAAGAGGCTGGAATGGTTGTTACAGAGGCCTCTACACCAAAAACAAAGTCTGCTAATCTTGTGAAGGAAGAGGAATGGGGATTTACTACTGTCTACAGTTTTGACCCATCTTCTCATGAGCAGTGCATGTCTGAAGTAGACTCAGATGTTTGGTATTTTGATAGTGGGGTGACCAAACATATTACCTCGTAGCGTAGTTTCTTCTGTTCACTCGAGCCTGTAAATGATTTGGCATGTGCAGTAAATGATTCTCAGGCTATGTCAGATGCAAAGCTTTGGCATGCACGCTTTGGTCATCTGAATTTTGCTAGTTTGCTATGCCTATAGAAATCTGAAATGGTATCCTCTTTTCCCAAACATGAGGCACCTGGAAAACATGTTTGTGAAGGCTGTATTTTGGGCACAATGTAGTGTTCTTCCTTTCCAAAATATGGTTCAGTTCGGGCCACTCAGAAATTGCAGCTTGTACATAGTGATGTTTGTCGTCCTATGCAGACACCTTCTTTTGGGAATTATCTTTATTTCGTGACTTTCATTGATGATTTTTCCAGGCATGCATGGGTGTATCCATTGAAGGCAAAGTCCGAGGTGTTCATGTGCTTCAAACAATTTTTGGTTTTGGCTGAAAATCTATCAGCATGTAAAATGGGCACCCTCCATTTTGATCGAGGAGGGGAATATATGTCTTCTGATTTTAATGCATTTCTGGTTGAAAGTGGGATAAAACACCAGTGTACAGTGCCATATACACCTCAACAGAATGGAGTTGCTGAACAAAAGAACAGGTCACTCATGGAGATGGCGAGGTGTATGGACAAGAGTCAGGCTTTACCACATAGTTTCTGGCTTGAGGCTGTCATGTGTGCAACATATGTACTGAACAGGTGTCCCACTAAAGCGCTACAGTCTATCACTCCATATGAGGCTTGGCATGACCGCAAGCCATCTGTTGCTCATGTGCGTGTTTTTGGTTGTTTGGCATATGCATTAGTGCCTGAACAACATCAGAAAAAATTGGATGATAAAGCAGTAAAATGTATTTTTGTTGGGTATAGTTCTAAAAGTAAAGGCTATCGTTTGTATCATCCACAGACTAAATGCATTCTGGTTAGTCGTGATGTTGTTTTTGTGGAAGATGCTATTCAACCATTGCTTTCATGTACTAAGGAGACATGTGTTAGCTCCAAAGACATGTATGATACTTTGCTGCCTCTCTTTACAGGTGGACAGTCTAGTGCCGGACCTAATGAGGCAACTTCTCAGCCTTTGCAGGTTTCATGTGATGATGCAAATAATTCCATTTCTGATGCAGATGTACATGATGCACTTATTGATGAGAGAGCTGATATTGAGCAGGCAAGAACTATGCCAAAATTGCTGGTGCAGACCTTGCATGACATCAAATTAGATGCAACTTTGTCATATCGTACTCGTTCAGGCTCTCATAGTGCCTCTTTTGCATCAGATTGCTATGCTATGGCTACATCTAGTCTCTGTGATGAGAATGAGCCTGTTTCGTTTGATGAAGCATAAGATTCAGAAAATTGGATGGCTGCTATGCAATTTGAATATGATGCTATAATGAAGAATGGTACTTTTTCTTTATGTGACTTGCCTCCTGGCAAGAAGGCCATTGGCACTAAGTGGGTATACAAGCTGAAGCGTAAACCGGATGGTACAGTTGACAGGTATAAGGCTAGGCTTGTTGCAAAGGGTCATGCACACGAACGAGGCATTGATTTTGATGAGACTATTGCACCTACATGCTGTATGACTACTGTTCGGAGCATCTGTGCACTTGCAGCCCATCATGGTTGGAATGTACATCAGTTGGACATTAAAACAACATTTCTGAATGGTGACTTTCATGAAGAAGTGTATGTTTTTCAGCCCCGTGGCTTTGTGTAGAAAGGGCATGAAAACCGAGTCTATAGGTTAAAGAAGGCATTATATGGTTTAAAGCAAGCACCACGTGCTTGGTATGAGAAGATACATGCCTATCTGATTGTACATGGTTTTGAGAACAGTCCAACTGAAAGCACCTTATATGTTAAGTGTGCTAATGATGTGCTTTTGATCATTGTTGTCTATGTTGATGACATGTTGCTCACTGGTCCTTTTGAGAAGCATATTGTTGATTTTAAGGCTGATTTGCATGCCTCATTTGAGATGTCTGATTTGGGGCATTTGCATCACTATTTGGGCATTCAATTTATGCAAGTTGATGGTGGAATGGCTTTGTGTCAAACGAAATATATTGACACATTATTGCAGCGTTTTGGCCTTGAAGACTGTAAGCCTATTGCCACTCCTATGGAGACAGGTTTACGATTGAGTCTTCATGATGCTGGAGATGCATTTGATGCTGTTCTCTATCAACAGGCTATTTGATGCTTGATTTACTTATGCATTACTCGCCCAGATATTCAGTTTGCTGTCTCACACATGAGCAGGTTTATGCATTGCCCAGGAGTCAAGCATTGGCAGACAGTTAAGTGCATCTTTCGCTATTTGAGTGGCACTCGACTACTTGGGTTGTTTTATCCCAAGGGGGGATCACTACCGTCAAATTTGCATGCTTTTTCTAACTCTGATTGGGTTGGTTGCTATGACACTCGTGTATCCACTAGTGGCTTTTGCTTCATGCTTGGTAGCTCATTTATATCTTGGTTGAGCAAGAGGTAGCCTACTCTGGCCACTTCGAGTTGTGAGGTTGAGTATAGGGCAGCTTTCACAGCAACTGTTGAGTGTGTGGCTCAGACGCCTTATGGCTGATTTGGGTGTTGGTCAGACTTCTGCCACCACCATCTTCACTGACAGTCAGAGCGCATTGACAATTACGAGGAACCCTGTCTTCCATGCTTGCACTTAGCACATTGAGGTGCATTATCATTATGTTAGGGAGAGGTTCTCTGCTGGGGAGATCAGCTTGGCATATGTGCCCACGTAGGAGAACATTGCAGACCTTTTTACGAAGGCTCTACCTAGGGAGAAGTTTGAAGCTTTCCGCAAAGCTTTGGGCTTACTTCCTTTTGTGGAGTGATTTCCACATAGCTTGGCACTTTCTTATACATGAGTGCGAGCTCCTTGTTCAGCGCATCACTCTGAGGGGGGATTGGTTGATATATTTAGGTAGTGATGTCTGTGAACACACTAGGACCACCGGGGCACTTTTTTCCCTCTTTAGGAGGTTTTTTTCCCCCGGCTTGTATATACGCCTATTGCCCTAATGGGCTACTTATCTTTGTACATTCTCTAGTAATACATTCAGTATTGTGTGTTGTGCTCCAAGCTTCTTCTTCTTCCTTGTTCTGTTCGCGTGCTTCCGCAGATGTCTAACTCCAACAATGTATTGTGGTCTCTGAATGAAACCATCCGCTGTCACAGCCCGGATGTGCCTCTTTGTGGGAAGAGGCTATTGTGGTGCTATCCATGTCTCCCTGACGTGTATCTCTAGTAGGTCTTGACAGATGATCTTGTGCCTCTCCGAATGAGAGAGGGTAATGTAGGGGGAAGAGAGGTCATACTGAACAGGGGGAGATCTCTAATGCTCATGCCATGGTCTGCTGACCATCGGTAGATCTATGCATACCATACTCTCTCATGCCCCGTCTTTGCCAAATGTCTAGAGGTCTCAAATGCAAGCTTGGTGAGTCTGCTAGCGGGGAGCTCTCTGACTCTGAGAATAAAGGTCACTAGTTGAAAGAGGGCCTCCAATAGCATCAGTGGTGTGCCAAGCTCAACTCGTATAATGTCATGTGGAATGGAGGGATTGTTGCGGAGCAAGTGTGAGATCATGGTGACCTGGGGCCTCTCAATAGCGTCCACATCACCTCCGTGATCCCTGGTGCCCATACTGCTGCTCCATAGATCAATGCGGGTGTCACTAGAGTATCAAAGAGCCACCCCTTAGTTTAGGGCTCTTGAAAATGTGCCTCAAAGCAGTGTCTCTGCAATCCTACAAGTGCCACATAGCCTCGCATCAATCTATCTCTCGCTGCATGTGCCATGGAGAATACCCCTTTGCTGCCCGAGAAGGTGATACCTAAGTAGACGTAGGAGTCCACTACCTCTATCCGTTCTCCAACTGTGGTGAAGGAGACGTGATGGCATACTATCTTAGAGGTATGGAAGATCATGACCTTGGTCTTGCCAAGGTTCATTGTGAGTCCTCTCTCCATGTAGAAGGCATTGAGCACCTGTAAATGTGACTGCAACCCCTCTTGCGACTTTGAAAGAAGAACAATGTTATCAGCATATAATAGGATGTGTACTAGCATACCTTCGAGGTCTCCTCCTAGACCTCCTGCACATTGTATATACTTTGTGATCTTGTCGATGTAGAGACCAAAGAGAGTGGGTGAGAGAGGGCAACTTTGTTTCACACCAATGGTGCTAACAAGGCCTTCTGATAGGCCACTGGGGCAACGCACCCTGCCTGTGACTCGTGCATACAAAGCATGGATGGCCCTTAGCATGTCAGATGGTAGCTGCAACTCTTGGAGTCTCTGTAGTAGTCTCTCTCAAGGGACCATGTCAAAGGCTTTACGGAAATCCACAAAGCAAGAGTATAGTCTCCACTTCCTTGCCTTCACGCTCTCAAGCAAGCAACGAAGTATGAAGATGTGGTGAATGGTGGAGAAAGTGCGGTGGAAGCCTGCCTGGCCGGGTGCTCTAATCCCAGTTGCCTCAGTGTGTGTACTGAGCTCTACCTCTAGTACTGCCCCATAGATCTTCGCTAGGATGTGGCCTATCATAATCGTCCTATAGTTCCCAGGGTCCATCATATCACTGGACTTATGGATAGGCGCAATGGTATGCATAGTCCACGAGTCAGGTAATCCCTCAACCAAATCATAGTTGAAGAGATGGGCGATCATGTGGGAGACTACATCTACTTTGTATATAAAGTGCTCGCCCTGTAGTCCCGTGTGTTCTATTGAACGGCCGTGTTGTAGCCGATGGATCACAAGATGTGCTGTGGGAGGGATCGGTAATGGTGGCTGTCCTGGGACGTCATATAAGCTCTGGCTGTAGGTATGCCAAGTCTGAGGATCTGCTATGGGTGTAGGTGGCCATGGCTCACGGAGAGCCTTCCACATAGTGGCACAATCCCTACTCATTGGAAGGTCAAACAACTCTGCCTCCTGTCGCTCCTTGAAAGCTCGCCGCTTCCGGCATGTGAGGTCTCCCATCGGTCGTCGTGCCTCCCTCTCTGTGATGGATCCCAAGATACTCTGTGCTCTGAGATGTCGGTATAGTCATCTACACTCCTCATTGTACCATCTATTCTGAGGTGTATGCCCCAGCCATGTCGAATGTGCAGTGCTATGGGTGGTGTATGGAAAGCTGAGAGTAGTGGATGTGTGGAGGATCGAGGAGAAGTGGGTAGTGAGGGTGTCCAATGGGGCGGAGGGATCAAGGGAGTAGATGGGTTCTCGAACATGGGAGCTATAGATATGTGCTAGCTCATGTCGATAGTGAATGGTGGTATAGGCATGTGACTGTATGGTGGCAGGGTGGGATATGCATGGTGACTCTCATATGGATAGGGAAAGATATGCGTGATCAGCTCCAATCTATATGGGTGGGATGGTGAATGAGGTGATGAGATGTGGCGCCTTTGGGGGTCTGATAACATAGTCTACCACACTGCCTCCATGCGGTGTCATGGGTGGGATGCAGGTGAGACCCCTCGAGGTGGGCCAGGTCGCCATCCCGTTATATATAATGAGACGGTATGCTGCTCCCATCTGGAGTAGGTGTTGGCCATATGAGGTGGGTGTGGCAGTGTCGACCGAGGCTCTGAGTGTAGACATGTCCTCTATGGTGCAAAGCATCTCAGGGTCATCAAATTCATAGATATCACACTGGTGGCTCTGAGTGTGGGCATTGAAGTCTCCTACAAGGAAGACTTCACCCATCCCGGTATACTCCATAATGGTCTCACTGAGGCAATCATATGGCGATGTGGTGTCTAATCCCTCCCCACTTGAGGGCTGCTTGGGGGAATGTATGAAGCGGGAGCCGATGGGTGCAATATAGCAGCCGGTGAAATACACTATTCTCTCCTCTGATAGCTAGAGGCATATCCACATGAAACGTGCCTCTGGGTCTCTGGCTACCACCTGTATCCTGTGCTGTAGCGATTGTCTATAGAGCACGGCTACTCCTCCTGATCCTCGTGTGGTGTGTTGTTGCATCTATCGGTGGTGAGCTGACTCCCACATATAGCCCTCAATCCTTGGTAGGCTACTCCCCGGGCTCTTGCATCCATGTGAGGTCATCATCCAAATAGATTGGGGTGCCCAGTGTAGTGCGTAGTACTGCTCGTCGTCTGAGGAAGTCTCTCCTCCTAGCCTTATCCAAAAACTGAAGGATAAGTGCTCTGCTCCGTGTGGTGTCTCGTCCTGCTCTCCATGCTCAGGTGAAAGTCCAAGTAGTGTGCACAGGCGACGCCTCTCCTGCTTTGGTGATCCATCTATCTCTTTTAGGCCAGAGATGTGGACATTGAGCCTTCGGGCCCGTTGCATCTGCTCGTCCTCAATGGTGGTGTGTACTATGTGGATCTCCTCATGGTGGTTGTTCTTCTTTGCCTCCTGTGGAAGGTTTTTTTTTGACAACTTCGACCCATCCCTCATTTTTAGTCTCAAGCTCATTCTGAATCACCTCTATCCACTCTTTCTTGATAGTTGTCCGAATGTCCTCTAGTTGTGGGGCGATCTCCCCTTCATCACGTATGCTGTCCAGTTTTGTCCTCATATTAGTGAGCCTAGTGTGCAATTTCTCATGATCGTATGAGTGTTGCTTACTGATAGCAAGAAGCTCCTCCTAGAGGGACTCGTTTTCCTTCTCCAAGGCTACTACCTTGGCTTCGAGGGTGACCTCTCTACAGGTTACCCGGTTCAGTCCAAACTCTCCTTCTTTCTTATGTTTCCCTATCAGCTCTTGGAGGGTATGCTCTAAAGCGGCTAAATGTTCCTCCAACTTGGGAGCCATAGGGGAGAGAGAGAGAGAGAGAGAGAGAGAGAGAGAGAGAGAGAGAGAGAGAGAGAGAGAGAGAGAGAGAGAGAGAGAGAGAGAGAGAGAGAGAGAGAGAGAGAGAGAGAGAGAGAGAGACATAGGGGAGAGAGAGAGAGAGAGAGAGAGAGAGAGAGAGAGAGAGAGAGAGAGAGAGAGAGAGAGAGAGAGAGAGAGAGAGAGAGAGAGAGAGAGAGAGAGAGAGAGAGAGAGAGAGAGAGAGAGAGAGAGAGAGAGTTAAGGTAGGTTAGGGTTAGGGTTTCAAACTAAGCTCATTAGGGTTAGGGTTTCAAGAAGATCCTAAAGAGGGAGGAGGTTCGGGAAGGCCGACAAAGAGGTTCATGGTTTGGTTTAGGTTTAGGTTTTTGGTAAGGTAAAGTTAGGGTTTTGAGGTTCAAATAGGGTTTCAGACATTTGGGTTTCGATAGGTTTAGGGTTTTGAGGGTGCAGAGCTCGTGAAAGTAATGGCGGACAAAAGAAAGACTAGGTTTAGGTTATGGTTTTTAGGGTATGGTTTTTTAGGGTTCTGAAAAGACCCAAGGAACATTAGTCATGGAGCAGGTTAGGTTATGATCGAGGTAGATTAGGGTTTCATAAATTAGGGTTATGGGAGCTCGTAGGTGGGGGGTAGAGAATGCGTAGAAGGTGGGCAGGGAGCTCACATGCAGCAGATCTGGCGGGGCAGAAGTTCAGTGGCGGGAGTAGAGAGGTGACCGGGGTCAGCAGAGATGGCGGGCAGAGGCACTAGAGGTGGCGGGCGGGAGGCAACACAGGTGGCGGGCAGAGGTGGTGGGCAAAGAGAGAGAGAGAGAGAGAGAGAGAGAGAGAGAGAGAGAGAGAGAGAGAGAGAGAGAGAGAGAGAGAGAGAGAGAGAGAGAGAGAGAGAGAGAGAGAGAGAGAGAGAGAGAGAGAGAGAGAGAGAGAGAGAGAGAGAGAGAGAGAGAGAGAGAGAGAGAGAGAGAGAGAGAGAGATGTTGGAGATAGATATTTGTGGAAGCATGCGAACAACACAAGGAAGGAGAAGAAGCTTGGAGCACAACACACAATACTGAATACAAGCTAGGGGAAAAAACCTCCTAAAGAGGGAAAAAAGTGCAACGGCGGTCCTTGTGTGTTCACACACATCACTCCCTAAATATATCAACAAATCCCCCTAGGATTGATGTGGTGAACAAGGAGCTGGCACTCATGTATAAGGAAGTGCCACGCTATGTGAAAATCACTCCACCAAAGGAAGTAATCCCAAAGCTTGGCGAAAAACTTCAAACTTCTCCCTAGGTAGGGCCTTCGTGAAAAGGTCTGCAATGCTCTCCTGTGTGGGCACATATGCCAAGCTGATCTCCCCAATAGAGAACCTCTCCCTGACATAGTGATAATGCACCTCAATGTGCTTAGTGCGAGCATGGAACACAGGGTTCCTCGCAACTTCCAATGCGCTCTGACTGTTAGTGAAGATGATGGTGGCAGAAGATTGACCAACACCCAAATCAGCCATAAGGTGTCTGAGCCACACACACTCAATAGTCGCTGTGAAAGTTGCCCTATACTTAGCCTCACGACTGGAAGTGGCCACAATAGGTTGCTTCTTGCGCAACCAAGATATACATGAGCTACCAAGCATGAAGCAAAAGCCATTAGTGGATACACGAGTGTCATAGCAACCAGCCCAATCAGAGTCAGAAAAAGCATGCAAATCTGGCGGTAGTGATCCCCCTTGGGATAAAACAACCTAAGTAGCCGAGTACCACTCAAGTAGCGAAAGATGCGCTTACCTACTTACCAATGCTTGACTCCTAGGCAATGCATAAATCTGCTCATGTGTGAGACAGCAAACTGAATATCTGGGTGAGTAATGCATAAGTAAATCAAGCATCAAATAGCGTGCTGATAGAGAACAACATCAAATGCATCTCCAACATCATGAAGACTCAATCCTAAACCTGTCTCCATAGGAGTGGCACTAGGCTTACAGTCTTCAAGGCCAAAATGCTACAATAATGTGTCAATATATTTCATTTGACACAAAGCCATTCCACCATCAACTTGCATAAAATGAATGCCCAAATAGTGATGCAAATGCCCCAAATCAGACATCTCAAATGAGGCATGCAAATCAGCCTTAAAATCAGCAATATGCTTCTCAATAGGACCAGTGAGCAGCATGTCATCAACATAGACAACAATGATCAGAAGCACATCATTAGCACGCTTAACATATAAGGTGCTTTGAGTTGCACTGTTCTCAAAAACATGTGCAATCAGATAGGCATGTATCTTCTCATACCAAGCACGAGGTGCTTGCTCTAAACCATATAATGCCTTCTTTAACCTACACACTTGGTTTTCATGCCCTTTCTGCACAAAGCCACAGGGCTGAAAAACATAAATTTCTTCATGCAAGTCACCATTCAAAAATGCTGTTTTAATGTCCAACTGATGCACATTCCAACCATGATGAGCTGCAAGTGCACAAATGCTATGAGCAGTAGTCATTCGGTAAGTAGGTGCAAAGGTCTCATCAAAATCAATGCCTCTTTCCTACGCATAACCCTTTGCAACAAGTCTAGCCTTATACCTGTCAACTGTTCCATCAGGCTTACACTTAAGCTTGTATATCCACTTAGTCCCAATGGCCTTCTTGCCAGGAGGCAAGTCACATAAAGAACAAATACCATTCTTCATTATAACATCATATTCATATTGCATAGCAGCCATCCAATTTTCTAAATTTTGTGCTTCATCAAACGAAATAGGCTCATTCTCATCATAGAGACTAGATGCAGTCATAACATAGCAATCTGATGCAAAAGAGGCACTATGAGAGCCTGAACGAGTACGATATGACAAAGGTGCATCTAATTTGCTGTCACACAAAGTTTGCACTAGCCATTTTGGCATAGGTTTTGTCTGCTCAATATCATCTCTCTCATCAACTAGTGCATCATATAAATTTGCATCAAAAATTGAATGATGTGCATCATCACATGAAACCTACAAAGGTTGAGAAGTTGCCTCATTGGGACCAACACTATACTGTCCACCTGTAAAAAGAGGCAGCAAAGTATCATACATGTCTTTGGAGCTAACAGATGTCTCCTTAGTACAGAAAAGTAATGGTTGAATAGCATCTTCCACAAAAACAACATCACGACTAACCAGAATGCATTTAGTCTGTGGATGATACAGACGATAGCCTTTACTTTCCGAACTGTACCCAACAAAAATACATTTTAGTGCTTTATCATCCAATTTTCTGCGATGTTGTTGAGGCACTAATGCATATGCCAAACAACCAAAAACACATAGATGAGCAAGAGAAGGCTTGCGATCATGCCAAGCCTCATATGGAGTGATAGACTGTAGTGATTTAGGGGGACACCTGTTCAGTACATATGCTGCACACATGACAACCTCAAGCCAGAAACTATGTGATAAAGCCTGACTCTTGACCATACACCTCGCCATCTCTATGAGTGACTTGTTCTTTCATTCAACAAATCCATTCTGTTGAGGTGTATACGGCACTGTACACTAGTGTTTTATCATACGTTCATCCAGGAATGCATTAAAATCAGAAGACATATATTCCCCCCCTCGATCGGAATGGAGGGTGCCCATTTTACATGCTGACAGATTTTTAGCCAAAACAAAAAACTGTTTGAAGCACATGGACACTTTGGACTTTGCCTTCAATGGATATACCCATGCATACCTGGAAAAATCATCAATGAAAGTCACGAAGTAAAGATAATTTCCAAACGAAGGTGTTTGCATAGGACCACAGACATCACTATGTACAAGCTACAATTTTTTAGTAGCCCGAACTGAACCATCTTTTGGAAATGAGGAACGCTGCATTTTGCCCAAAATACAGCCTTCACAAACATGTTTTCCAAGTGCCTCAACTTTGGGCAAAGAGGACACCATTTCACATTTCTATAGACGTAGCAAACTAGCAAAATTTAGATGACCAAAGCGTGCATGCCAAAGCTTTGCATCTGACATAGCCTGAGAATCATGTACTGCACATGTCGAATCATTCATAGATCTTTCATAGTCTATGAGCTTATACAACCCACGACATAAAATGCCAAAAGCAATAATCACATCATCATTTGACAGATCATGAACTGTACACTTGTCATCAACAAATTTCACAACCAAGCCAATCTTGGCTAATGCAGAAACTGATAACAGGTTCTTCTTGATCCCTCACACAAATAAAGCATCTGACAAAGTGAAAGAACTACCATCAACAGTAGTCAAAATGATCTTACCAACTCCCATAATAGGATAAGAGGAGTTGTTGGTGCATGTAACAGTATTCCCTGTAGGGCCAGGCTCGAGTGAAGAGAAGAAATTGCGCAGCGAGGTAATATGTCTGGTCGTCCCACTATCAAAGTACCAAACATCTAAGTCTACTACAGACATGCACTACTCATGAGAAGATGGGTCAAAACTGCAGACAATAGTAAACGCCCATTCTTCTTCCTGCACAAGATTAGCAGACTCTGTTTTTGGTGTAGAGACCTCTGCAACAATCATTCCAGCCTCTTTCTTCTTTGCCTTTTTAGCAGCCAGTTTCTTTATGATATGATCATTCACTTTACAGTACTTGCAAAACAATTTCTCCTTTTCTAATTTCTTCTCATCTTTATCTTCCTTCTTTGAATGTGCAACATTTGGAGATTTCTGCTTTCTAGTTGAAGAGCTCCATTTTCCTTTGCCCTTCTAACTAGCCAGGAAAGCTTGATCTGCAACACGCATAATGGACCTGTTTTGCCTGGACTGATCTTTGTGCAAAAGAATAGAGACTAACTCCTCAAATGACAAGGCATTTGGATTGCCTTTCATCATTAACCGAAGAGTAGAAGCAAAGCCTTGATATGAATCAAGAAGACCATTCAGAACGGTTTGCACAAGTGAGCTATCTGGTATAACCTCATCAGCAGAAATCAAACTGTTCCTTTAGGTCTTTGATCTTTGTTAGAAAACTGTCCATAGAATCACCTTCATTCATGTGCTCACTCTCCAACTGTTTTCGGAGGTAAGCAACGAGTGTCATTCCTAGCTTGGTACAATGTGATAAGTGTATCCCAAGCATCCTTAGCTGTTCTGCAAGAGTGAATGTGAGGAATAATGGCACGCTTGACAGACAAAGCTATCAATGCATGTGCCTGGGCATCACTGTCATCCCAACCAATTTGCTCTGCAATAGGTGCAGCAGAAACTGCAACACGAATAGGAATATGCAGAATATCATCATCTTCGACACCTTCTTCATCAGCTTTTGTACCTGCAATTGTAACAGTTGCAGGTGTGATAGGACGTTTTTCAACACCTTGCACAATGTTCCACAGTCCTTTTGCAACCAATATATGTCGCATCATATAAGCCCATAATTGGTAGTTGGTACCATCCAACTTATCCTCAACATCCAACATACGGAATACATCACTGCTTTCAACCATGGCCGATGACTAAAATACCTTGATGCAAAAAATTGATTGTATCTCAAAAAGTTGAACAGAACTGCCAAGAGAAATCTTGCTAGCCGTGTAGTAGACTTCGAGACGCTTATACTGATGAACAGAAACTTGTATATATCTTTGGCACAAAAAGAAGAAATAGCATGCAGAAGCATTGTGATAGTGCATTCGGAGGCCGAAACGAGTTCAGATCACAATTTCGACATCACAAAGCGAAGCAGTTTTGATCAACACGATGAGTATGCTCACCAAAATTCGTGCGATTGTGAGACTGCAATCGGAGGAGTGTCGACGACGTCTCAGATGAAGCGACGACTTGCTCTGATACCAATTGTTGGAGATAGACGTTTGCGGAAGCACGCGAATAGCACAGGGAAGGAGAAGAAGCATGGAGCACAGCACACGATACTGAATGTATTACTAGAGAATGTACAAAGATAAGTAGTCCAATAGGGCAATAGGCGTATATACAAGCCGAGGGAAAAGAACCTCCGAAAGAGGGAAAAAAGTGCCCCGGCGCTCCTAGAGTGTTCACACACATCACTACCTAAATATATCAACGAGAGAGAGAGAGAGATAGAGAGAGATTTTACGTCTATTAGGAGGTGGAACTCGGCCTATGAGACAAATTGATGTACAAGGGTGTATCTTCTGTCAATTGGAAAACATAAGAGAAAAGTGCCGAAAAACTCGTAAAGTTGATATAGATCTATGTAGTATGCATGTGGAGATACCCATGAAAGTGGGGGGTGTATGGAGTGCGATATCTATGATATTCTACATGCAAAAGAGTAGTACAAGCATGAGAATGCATCTGAAACGACTAACTAGCTCCATCCTGTACTAGTGGGTAGGTGTAAGATTTGATACATAGGTGGAGGTGGAGTCAAGGCTGTCTTGATGGCTGTAGCGGGATCAACCATCATCTGGGATCGTCTCTTCTCCATGTCGTGATGGTCACGAGCTTGGATCTCCACAATCTAGTGTCAATGAAGACTCGAGGTTTGATATCCTATAGCATGGGGTTGTATCCTAGCTCGAGAGGTTTGAGCCTGTGGAAGAGTCACTCCTCTCGCTGTGTGAGCTGAGAGAGAGACAGAGAGAGAGAGAGAGAGACAGAGAGAGAGAGAGAGAGGGGAGGGAGGGAGGGAGGGAGGGAGGGAGGGGGAGAGAGGGGGGGGGAGAGAGAGAGAGAGAGAGAGAGAGAGAGAGAGAGAGAGAGAGAGAGAGAGAGAGAGAGAGAGAGAGAGAGAGAGAGAGAGAGAGAGAGAGAGAAAGAAAGACTTTTTAACGTCTATTAGAGGCCAAAATCGGCCTATGAGACAAAACATGTACATCAGTATGATCCAATCCACTGTGATCCCAAAAGGAAAATAAAGTGTGAGTACTGCAAACGGGTATAAAAGGAGTGGATAGTAATTGGCATCAAGGGTGTGGGGTGCTATGGGTATGCACTCTATATGCTCAATGGGTGAGATACAAATATGATATGCATAGGGAGGGGAGGCTGGATGGTATCACAACCCACTAAATGCCTGGAGTGGGTGTAGGATATAATGCATCGGTGGGTAAGGCATCATGGCGATCCTCAAAATGCTCTGAGCGTCCAAATCGATAGGGGTGCGGTGCTAATGTCTCCGTATCTCCATGTCATGGCGTGCGTGAATCGCGTGAATCTCTCTCTGATGTGGACGGGCTCTCCGGACTGGGGGTCTTGGTCATCGACGCTGTCGTCTAAGCTCCTCTGCTCTGTGTAATGTGACACCCCGCATCGAGATGGGTCCTCGAGTGGCTGTGGGTCTGAAAAAATCTGTAATATAAGTCTGACGGGGGGGCAGGTGTATCTCCATCTACTGCTGGAGGAGTGATGCACGACGACGTTGGAGCTCTACTAGGAAATGACCTAGAGGGCGCTGGTCCTCTGTCCCCAATAAAGCCCTGATCTCTCTGGGCCCCCTGAAGAGCTGTGGGTAGCGGTCTTTGATGTCCTCATATGCATGGCATCTACATGTGTAGTGCTCCTCGTCCTCCACCTCCTCTCTACTCCTGCATAATCTCTCATCCCTTGGGGTATGTGTGGCTCGCCCAACCTCAATCTCGAGCTGGTGTGATGATACTCTGAGTTGCCCAATGGCCACTCTCTCAGCTGGTGCCATATATGTATCCATGTATCGTGGTCTCTGAATGAAACCATCCGCTGTTAGAGTCAGGAAGTGCTATCTGTAGTGTTGCCTCTTTGTGGGAAGAGGCTCCCGTGGTGCTATCCATGTCTCCCTGACGTGTATCTGTAGTAGGTCCTCACAGATGATCCTATTCCTCTCCGAACGAGAGAGGGTAATGTGGGGGGAAGAGAGGTCATACTCTAAAGGGGGGATATGCGTAATGCTCATGCCATGGTCTAACCATCGGTAAGTCTATGCATACCATACTCTCTCATGCCCTGTCTCTGCCAAATGTCTAGAGCTCTCAAATGCAAGCCTGGTGAGTCTGCTGGTGGGGAGCTCTCTGACTCTCAGAATAAAGGTCACCAACTGGAAGAGGGCCTCCAGTAGCATCGGTGGTGTGCCAAGCTCAGCTCGTATAATGTCATGGGGAATGGAGGGATTGCTATGCATCAAGCGTGAGATCATGGTGACCTGGGGCCTCTCAATCCGCGCCCATACTGCCGCTGCGTACGTCAATGGAGGTGTCACTAGAGTTTCATAGCCTCGCATCAATCTATACCTCGCGGCGTGTGCCATGGAGAATACCCTTGTGCTACCCGAGAAGGTGACACCTAGGTAGACGTAGGAGTCCACTACCTCTATCTGTCCTCCGCTGCCGTGAAAGAGGCACGATGGTGTACTGTCCTCGAGGTATGGAAGATCATGACCTTGGTCTTGCCGAGGGTCACTGTGAGTCCTCTCTCCATGCAAAAGGTATCGAGCGCCTGTAAATGTGACTGCAACCCCTCCTGTGACTCTGAAAGAAGGACAATGTCATCAACATATAATAGGATGTGTACCAGCATACCTCCGAGGTCTCCTCCTCGCCCTCCTGCTCGCTGTATATACTCTGTGATCTCGTCGATGTAGAGACCGAAGAAAGTGGGTGAGAGAGGGCAACCTTGTTTCACACCAATGGTGCTAACAAGGCTATCTGATAGACCGTCGGGGCAGCGAGAGAGAGTCTTGACTATTGAGCCATATAAATTAGTAGATGAATGCAAAAATATTTCAGTAGGTCAGTAAGACATCGATTAACAACAAAAACTATCCCTAAAACTCATCCCAATAAACACACATAGACACATGCACACACACACACACACACACACACACACACACACACACACATATATATATATATATATATATATATATATATATATATATATATATATATATATATATATATATATATATATATATATATATATATATATATATATATATATATATATATATATATATATATATATATATGTGTGTGTGTGTGTGTGTGTATATATATATCTATGTGTGTATGCATATGCATGTACGACCACATGCAAGCATGCAAACACATTAACATATGTATGTATGTGTGTGTGTGTATGTATGTATATATGTATGTATATATATATATATATATATATATATATATATATATATATATATATATATATATATATATATATATATATATATATATATATATATATATATATATATATATATATATATATGTGTGTGTGTGTGTGTGTGTGTGTGTATGTGTATGTGTGTGTATGAAAAAGTTCTACATTGAATATGTTGGTTTTAAATTTCATAAAAGTGGCCCCTCACTTCAATTGGAATGGATGACAAAGATATTTGGGAAATTTATTTGCTCTCATGTCGCCTTTTTGGTCTTTCTTTCATGCTCTCATTTGGCGTGTGAAATGGTTCGTATAAGTAGATGCTTGAATAATAAAGGGATCACTTAACTTCAACATTCTTATGATTCATCTTTGGAACTATTGTTATTCTTTAATGCCAAGAAAAATACAAATTGGATGCTTCAAAATTGTATGTGGGTACTATTAATGATTGATGCCTCCTCATTGTGGAAAGATTGGCTATTTGCTAAGCATAAAAAATCTTCAGGCAAAAAGGTTAAGCTATTCTACTTGCATGTTCGACCTTGACCTTTCGCTTGGTGAGAACATTACTATTCAGAGTAATCAGAAATGGCAATTGCAAAAAAGGAAAGTGTGGTGGTATGAAAGGTTCTCAATCATATGGTCTTCAAAACTATCTTATTTAATGAAGACTTTCTTTCGGAGAATATAACTACCCACTTCCCTTTGGCTTCCTTTTGGAGTTGGCATGGATATGCTTCAATTGAATGTCCAAGATCTGGTTCCCCAAGGGAAAGTATGAAGCATTCCTTTTGGAATTGTATGCTAGTTAGAAGAGCTTGGAATACTTTCTTGTTGTTTCCCACTTTGGTGTGAAAAGATTTTAAAAATGCAATGCACTTTTTTAGACTTTAAAACTTAGAATAGGTAGTTGATTTGGGTTATGCATACTTGTGTTTTCCATTTGCCATGTCATATTTGGTAATACGAGAAGAAAGCATTGTATCAAGAAGATAAATCTCCCCCCCCCCTCATGTGTGATCTTGCAAAACATAAGATTCTTTGGGATATGATTTCCTTGGTTGAGGAGAGAAGGCCTTCCCTACTTGAAATTTTAGATTCAATTTGGATAGATAGATAGGTGGGATAAGGGGGGAGGTGGAGTATACTTCCCCTATACAATACTTTTTCATTCTTTGCTTGTACAATTTTTTTCCATAATAATATGAAGCACACTTCCTACTTGCTTAGCTTCCAAGGAGGAAAGTTCACTAACTAGGCTACTTTATAATAGGCTATATTAATTTCTTTTCTAGTATACATAGGTTGAGCCTATGGTAAAAAAGAATCTTATAATGGAAAAAAGACTTGAAAAATGATAATGTTCAAACTTTCATAAAGTTACCATCACATCTTTTAGAATATTCTTAGAGTTATACTATAAGAAATCGTTCTTTGGAGTCAAAAATTTGAAATACCTTCAAATTCTTGAAACTCAACTTTCTGCCCCCAAAAATTTCTTAGGATGTTCCTTATTCAAAAAGGTTTTTCTATATCTCTAGAAAGTCACTGCTAAGCTCTATTGCATCAATATGCACCCCCTTTTAAGTTCATTCTTTCCATGTACCTCTATTAAAACTCTCTCTCTCTCTCTCTTTGCCTCATTTTGAACCTCTTCTCCATTACAATTCTAAGTGAATGCAAGTGCAAATGTGTGAATGGGATCAAAGAAACTATGTCACATCATTCTATACGTTTGGAAGAGTCAAATGGAGTTGTGATATGAGTTCTAACTAATTGAAAGCCAACCAACTTTTGGAAGGGAGGAATCAAGGACACTTTTTGGTGGAATAGGAGGCAAATCAACCACTTGATTCATGTCCTTTATATATGCATTGCTTTGAATTGCACTTGCAATTTCTTCCATGTGATTTAGGCTTTCCATTAGTCTTTAATAAAGTGTGTTAAGATACCTCATACCATAAGCTAGCCCTTGCTAGTTTATCTTTGCACATAGGCAAAGATCTTCTATCATCTCTATCTCTACATATGTGATTGCACATTGTAGTATGTCTAGATTCATTGGATGATAGCTTCATTAGCTATCATTCTATAACTAATTTATGCTTGTTCACTTTTGCATTAAGTATGCAAAGCTATTATTTGCTCTTTGGTTTGATCTTTGCAAACTATGTGTATGAATCTGTGTACATGTACACATAAAAGAGTTAACTGTGTAGGCAATGAGAAGCTTGTCTTATAGGGTTCAATAAATGTACCTCCTAAACTATATTTCAAGTGATCCAAAGCTAGTCAGATGTCTTATTGAGTCTAATTTGTGTGTGCAAAGTCTTTAGAGTAATCTAAGTGATTTTGAAAACTTGAGATTTTGGTCTTCTAAGGGAGTCAAGTATAATATCCTAGGAAGGGCCTATTGTGCTTTTCCTGTAACTTGGAGTACATATTCTTCACGAGTGATATCAAAGTTTAAATTGAAGCATTGAAAGGAACCACGAAGGGTTGCAAAAGTCAAAAGAAAAGCTCAACTTTAAAATCTTGGAGAAACCATTGAACAAAGGGGAGCATACAACATCACAAGTGACTTCAAAGGTTTGAGTCAACTCAAGGTTGGGTATGTTGGGAGAGATGGTTGGATGCACTCAAGAGATTGAGTTGAAGCTGCTAGACCTGCTTTGCTCCAGCCCTCCTTTGCTTCAGATATGCTTAGTACACTTGATTAGCTTCCAAATGATACCAAGAAAGCATATATGTACTTTGCAAATGATATGTGTAGTGATCAAATCAAAACAGACTACTTGAGACTTCAAGAATCCAAGAAAACTTGCTAATTTGGTATTGACACCTGCTCAGTCTTTCACTCAGTATGACCAGCACACTTACAATTGATCAAATTCCTTCTAGACATATTAAATTAGCTTAACAAGCTACCATTTGCAAGTGGAATGAGAGGAATGACAAACTATACTCTGAGAAAGAAGTTTAGCAAAAATTATATGTACCCCCGATATTTTAGGAATTCTGCAGACTAATACCAGTGACGACTTCGAGTGGGATTTCTTTGAGATGGCTGATCCTTTGACCTTGAAATTTTGTAAGCGTGTAGCATGCTTGGAGCTGGTTCCAATGTGCTTTGAATCACTTGATTTGGTTCAGTTAGAACTTGACAGACTTGGAGATGATGACTCAGAGAAAACAGAGATAATGAAATGTGTATATTTCTATTGATTGATGTAGTTGTACAATCCCATTAGCATGACAAGCATAGCTAAATGAGGTGTTGTGGTGTAGGCTATGAAGTAGCACTAACACACACAGAGTTACAATGATAGAATGCCTCGGGGAGTGAGCTCAATTGGACTAACTAACCCGCGACTTTTTACATTGACTTTTATAGAGGTTGAGTTGAGATTTGAATTTGAATTCAAGTTCAAATCTCCTATAATCACTCCTCTAAAAGTAGGGAGATATTCTCTCCATTTACACCATCCAATTTCCACGACTTAATCAAGTAGGTGTGTGTTCATAAATGACAAGTCACTAAGACTTTTACAATGAAAGTAAAAGGATAATAAATGATAGGTATGGGTTCCTATGATCTTCCCTTCAAGTGAAGCCTTGATAAAAAAATTGTCCAAGCTAATCTTCCAAAGTTCCAAGCCAAGTGTGAAGGCTTGAAATGCACCAACAGCTCCCCCTCAAGCCAAGCACTTTGGCTTAAGTCTTCATCTTTAGTCTTCAATCACATCCTGCAATCCAATCATGGATTTGAATCTGCATAACTTGTTTCCATCCAATGCTTTAGTGAGTAAATCTGCACATTGCATATTAGTAGACACATAAGTCAATTGAATGTCTTTGCTTAGCAATTTTTCTCTCACATAGTAGTAATGAACCTCTATGTGTTTTGTCCTAGCATGATATATTGGATTAGCTGCAAGGTGAAGAGAGCTTGTGTTATCTCCAAAGATGATTGGAGGCCTAGTGTATAGGCCTAGCTCTGTATACAAAAGCTTTAACCAGATAGCTTCTTGAGTGGCATTGGCAAGCCCTCTATACTCTGCTTCAGTGGATGACAATGCCACTGTAGGTTGCTTCTTGGCTGACCAAGAAATAGGTTTATCTCCTGCAAAGCAAATGTAACCTGATGTGCTCCTCCTATCATCCTTGCATCCTGCCCAATCTGCATCTGAGTATACTTTAATGTCAATATCTGATGTATAAGGAAAGTACAAACCATGGTTCTGAGTTCCCTTCAAATACTTCAAGATTTTCTTTGCTGCCTCTAGGTGAGGTACCCTTGGTTTGTGCATGAATTGGCTTAGCATACTAACTCCATATGCTATGTCAATTCTTGTCAAGGTAGCATAATTCAAACTACCTACCATACTTTGATATCCTGTAATGTCTTGTATTTCATCCCCTTCATGAGCACTAAGCTTTAGGTTGACCTCCATTGGAGTAGTTGAGACTTTAGCATCCTGCAAGCCAAACTTCTTGACCATATCCTGTACATACTTCTTTTGAGTGATATATATACCTGAGTTGGTATAGACTAACTCAAGACCTAAGAAGTACTTCAATAATCCAAGATCATTGATCTTGAATTCCTTCATCATCTATCCTTTGATGTGTCTAATCCCATTGACATCATTGCCTGTAATGATGATGTCATCAACATAAACACACAAATAGATTACCTCTGTACTACTTCTCTTTATGAACAGAGAAGTATCAGCTTTGCTCATCACAAATCCTTGGTCTTGGAGGTAGGCTGTCAACCTGTAATTCCATGCTCTAGGTGCCTGCTTCAAACCATATAGAGCCTTCTTCAATTTACAAACATAATTTACCTTCTTGGGATCTTCATAGCCAGGTGGTTGTGACATGTAGACTTCTTCAGATATCCATCCATTCAAGAAAGCATTCTTGACATCTAATTGGTACATGTTCCAATTCTTGGATGCAGCTACACTCACCAATATTCTGATAGTTGGCATCTTAGCCACAAGAGAAAATGTCTCCTCATAATCAATGCCTTGGGTTTGTGCAAAACCCTTGGCAACCAACCTAGCTTTGTACCTGTTTATTGTTTCATCAAAATTCCTCTTTAGCTTGTAGATCCATCTGGATCCTATCACCCTCATAGTCTCCTTCTTGGGTACCAAGTCCCAAGTATCACTCTCCTTGAGAGCTTCCATTTCTTCATCCATAGCTCCTTTCCATTCTGGTCTGGTAATTGCTTCTTCATAGGTACCTGGTTCTTCATTTAACAAATCCTTTGCAAGATATACAGAATGTTTAGTTACAAGTGATGTGTCATACCCATATCTGATAGGCTTCTTACTTTCTCTCTGAGATCTCCTCATAGCTTGAGTTGAGGATTCTGGTATATCCTCTAGCTTTTTCATCTTCATCTTTCCTTTGGACTTCCATGCCTTGAATTCCTCAAGGTTAATTGTATTATCATCATCTGAGCTTGAGTCTTCTTCCTGGATTGGTTCCTCCTTGGTAAGCCTTGGAAAATCTTCTTCCATGTCATAAGGTAGACTAACCTTCCTGCATTCATTGTCATACCATGAGTCATTCTCATCGAAGATGACATCTCTGCTTACCTTGAAGCCTTTGTTTGTTGGGTTGTAGAATCTGTATCCCTTTTGGTTCAAATCATAACCAATGAAGATACATTTTTCAGCTTTAGGGTCTAGCTTTCCCCTTACCTGTGAGGGAATATGCACATATGCTACACATCCAAAGATTTTGCAGTGATCCAGAGAAGGTCTCTTACCATGCCAAGCTTCATATGGTGTCATACCATCAAGTGATTTGGATGGCAACCTGTTTATGAGATAGGTGGCAGTGGATACACCTTCTGCCCAAAGATAATTTGGCAATTTCTTTTCATTAAGCATAGACCTAGCTGTTTCTACAATGATTCTATTCCTTCTTTCAGCTACTCCATTTTGTTCAGGTGAATACCTTGTGGTTATCTCCCTCTTGATGCCTCTTTCCTACAAGAAATCTTCAAACTCATTGGAGAAGTACTCTCCTCCACCATCTGACCTTAGCCTTTTCAAGCTTCTTCCTGTTTGATTTTCAACAAGTGCAAGATACCTCTTGAAACAATTAAACACTTCATCTTTATGTTTCATAAAGTATAAGATAGTCCACCTTCTATAGTCATCAATGAAGGACACATAGTACCTTGATCCTGAAATGGAGGGATCCTTGCTAGGTCCCCAAACATCTGTGTGTACCAAGTCTAGGTAGTCTTTATGCATGAAACCTTTCCTTGAATAGGGCAACCTGTGAGACTTACCAAATTGACAAGCACCACACTTGTAAATCATGTGTTGTTTAGATACATTAGGTATCCCAAGCACACATTGATCCCTGCACATTTGCTTTAGGGTTCTTTCACCTATGTGACCTAACCTCTTGTGCCATATTTCTAACTCTGAAAGTGTTTGATCCTTGTAATTATATAAAGCAATGTTCTTGGTGTCTTCTAGCTCAAAATTAAACAATCTACCTGATTTCTCCCCCTTGGCAATTCTTTTGAAACCATGTCTTGGGTCTTCCACATATGCTCCATGTTGAGTGAACCTGACCTGTAACCCTTTCTCCACAATCTGACCAACACTCTTTAGATTCTTGGTGATGGTTGGTACATAGAGTACCCTGCTCAATAGGTTCTGGTTACCATCACATGTCTTTACATTTCCAATCTTAACAACAGAATGTTTAGTATCATCACCTGTCTGTACCTGATGTTTGCCCTTGGGTTCTTCCAAATCAGAGAGTAGTGCCACATTACCAGCTACATGGTTAGAACATCCTGAATCAATATAAAATAAATGATCATCATTTGTACCTTCCTTGGAGGTCATATTCATGATCAATAGGGAGTCATCTTGCTCCTCTGTGTAGTTGTTGTAATCCCTTCTATTTCTGAATCCACCTTGATAATTATCATTGTGGTTGTGGTTGTAATTGTTGTTGTATTGATTGTTGTATCCATTGTAGCCTTGGTGTTGGTTGAACCTGCCTCTCCCTTGAGAGTATCCACCTCTTTGATAGCCTCTTCCTCTCTGATTCTTGTAGTTCTTGTAGCATTCATCTGTGGTATGATTGGACAATCCACAAATGTTGCATGGGGATGAGTTGTAGGGTCTCCCCCTGCCTGACTTACCTCCTCTGCCTCTACCTCTTGAGGGTCTACCTCTCCCTGCATAGTTTGCTTGGGAGGTAGAACCTTCTTCATCAACCTTCTTACTTTTACCTTTATCTTTAACCTTCTTATCAGTATATAGAGCAGAGGGGTTGTTACCTTTTGATTGATCTCCTGCCTTTGTAAACTTTGCTTCATCTGTGAATAGTTGGCCCATGAGTGTTGTGAGATCTGGGGTATGCATGTCCATGTGGAGGTCCATTGCAGTGGTGAAGCTTTCCCACTTATCATCTGCCTTGAGTCCATTTGTTACTTGCCTGACTATTTGCTCCTCTTCAATCTCCTCTCCAATGCTTGCTAATTGGTCTGCCACATCTTTAATCTTGGTCACATACTCTGAGATTGATTGCTTGGGCTGCTTCCTAAGGGTTGTGAATTCAATCCACAGTTGATTCTTCCTGGCCCTTGTGTTGGAAGAGAAATATGTTGACAGAGTTTCCCAAGTCTCTTGGGAAGTCTTACAGTTCCTTATATGAGGTAAAAGGAAATCAGATATAGAGTTAAGAAGGTAAGACCTTGCCAAAGCATCTTTTGCACACCATTGGTTGAGCCTCTCTTGTTCATCCTTGGTGGGTAGTCCTCTAGCTTTGAATGAGGGCAATTCCTCATCTCCTGATATGTATCCAAATAAGCTTCTTCCTTGTAGATAGGTCTTCATCCTTAGAGACCAAGCTTGGTAATTGTTCCTGTCCAATTTGTCAATGAATGAAGGAAAACCATCTCCCATGTTTACCTTATTTGCTCTGATACCACTGTTGGGAGAGATGGTTGGATGCACTCAAGAGATTGAGTTGAAGCTGCTAGACCTGCTTTGCTCCAGCCCTCCTTTGCTTCAGATATGCTTAGTACACTTGATTAGCTTCCAAATGATACCAAGAAAGCATATATGTACTTTGCAAATGATATGTGTAGTGATCAAATCAAAACAGACTACTTGAGACTTCAAGAATCCAAGAAAACTTGCTAATTTGGTATTGACACCTGCTCAGTCTTTCACTCAGTATGACCAGCACACTTACAATTGATCAAATTCCTTCTGGACATATTAAATTAGCTTAACAAGCTACCATTTGCAAGTGGAATGAGAGGAAATGACAAACTATACTCTGAGAAAGAAGTTTAGCAAAAATTATATGTACCCCCGATATTTTAGGAATTCTGCAGACTAATACCAGTGACGACTTCGAGTGGGATTTCTTTGAGATGGCTGATCCTTTGACCTTGAAATTTTTTAGGCGTGTAGTATGCTTGGATCTGGTTCCAATGTGCTTTGAATCACTTGATTTGGTTTAGTAGATCCTGAGATATGCCCCTTAGAAGTTGACAGACTTGGAGATGATGACTCAGAGAAAACAGAGATAATGAAATGTGTATATTTCTATTGATTGATGTAGTTGTACAATCCTATTAGCATGACAAGCATAGCTAAATGAGGTGTTGTGGTGTAGGCTATGAAGTAGCACTAACACACACAGAGTTACAATGATAGAATGCCTCGGGGAGTGAGCTCAATTGGACTAACTAACCCGCGACTTTTTACATTGACTTTTATAGAGGTTGAGTTGAGATTTGAATTTGAATTCAAGTTCAAATCTCCTATAATCACTCCTCTAAAAGTAGGGAGATATTCTCTCCATTTACACCATCCAATTTCCACGACTTAATCAAGTAGGTGTGTGTTCATAAATGACAAGTCACTAAGACTTTTACAATGAAAGTAAAAGGATAATAAATCATAGGTATGGGTTCCTATGCTCTTCCCTTCAAGTGAAGCCTTGATAAAAAAAATTGTCCAAGCTAATCTTCCAAAGTTCCAAGCCAAGTGTGAAGGCTTGAAATGCACCAACAGGGTAAAGGGATGTTTTACACATACTTTACAATCTCATCACATCAAGGAGAAGCACTAGGAGCTATTAAGGGTCCAAAGCAAGCTTTTTTCATCTCAACACTCAGAACAAGATGTTGAACAAGAGTAACTATCAATGATGGAAATTTCTGATTTTAATTTTTCTCATGGGTAGAGGTCTTTGGGGGCTGGTAAGTTGCACAGAAGTGAGGCCATACATAGATCCAATCATCCCAATTGAAATGAGAGAAAAGGCATCAGAGAATGGGAAGAGATGGATAGGAGAGTGACCTTTATAATCACATTAGCAACTCTATGATAGGACACGTTCACGATCTAGACGTATCAAAGAAGGTATGGAACTATCTAGAAAGATTATATTGAAACTTTACCATGTCTAGAAAGATCCAACTAAAAAATGAGCTTAACAATCTTAGGAAAGCATTAATACAAAGTATCAATGACTTCATTCTCAAGGTGGAGAAGATCAGATACATTTAGGTCAATTGGATGTGTAACAAATGATGATGAACTAGTTTCCCATATACAAAATGAGCTTACAGAACATGAAAAATGAAAGGCTTTCACTACCTTTGCACATGCTAGGGGTTCTCTACCAAATTTGAGCAACTCATAAACTTAATGGCAGTTCAAAAACACAATCATGGAGGCAAAAAGTCCAAAGAAAACTAGGATCAAATCTTTTATGCAAGCAAAGGTACAAGAGATAGAGATAATAGAGGTGGTCAAAGAGGTAGAAATGACTACTATCAAAAGCAACCAAAGAAACCAAGGGCATTACCAACATCAAGAGGAAGATCAAGTTTCAAGAGGAAGAGGGAGGAGCAAAGGTAGAGGAGACACGTTTCGAACATGAAGCAACACCCAATGGATGCTATATATACAAGAAGTCAAGACATTATGCCAGTGCTTATTTCCAAAAGAAAAGAGGATATAACTATAGAGGGCCATGTCATTATGCTAACTTATATAGCACATCAAAGAATGCGCAATTGTTTTCCTTGAGACGTTATTGAGATGTGAAGATACATTATGGAGAAACTAGATAGTAGGTGTAGTAACCACATCAGGGGGTGACGATTTCTTTAGAAACCTTTAATCACCAAAGCATATGGATATTGGAGACAACATTGATCATGCAATCTTGCATATGGGAGATATCAATCTTGAAGAAAACCACAAGGAAAGGAACGTATAAGAGGTATTGCATGTTCCCGTTATCATAATTTTATTTTATTTTTGGTAACATGGTTGACAAAGTTTACCACATAAATTTCAACCACAAAAGGGTGTTTTATTGAAAACTCAAGGAATGGCTATGAGATGATACAAAAAAGGGAGGTGTAATTTTTAGCCTTGATGTAGTTCAAGGAAGTAGCAACAAGGCTATGTTCATCACATATAGATAAAGGAAGATATGTGATTTCGACCTATGGCACAAAGGATATGGCCATATTAACATCTAGAGATCAAGGATATGGAAAGAAGATAAGTGATCTCATTACAAGAGCTGCATGAAATATGTGAAGCAACCCAAATAGGGAAATCAATAGACATTGATATAAGAAGATTAACTATGTTTCACATGGAATACTTGATTTAGTACATATAGATGTGGCAGCCAATGAGAGAGGCTCCACTTGAAGGGAACATATATTCTGAATTATTTATAGATGATTACTCAAGGAAGGTGTGGATCTATTGCATAAAAAATCTAAGTTTAAATGGAGGATAATACTTCATCCGATGAGTTTTGTGACTTCTTACAAGACCAAGGGATGAGAAGGCACGTGAGATGAAGGTATACACCCCACTACAATGGGGTGGATGAGAGAAAAAATATTCATATTGCTGAGATTTCTAGGAGTATGCTAAATGAATGCATATTCTACTGATTTATTGGGAAAATATTGTTTCTAGTGCTATTTACATCATGAATAGATGCCCTAATTCATGGGTACAAGGCATGAAATCAAATAAATCATGGCAAGGGAGAAAGCTAGACCTTTATCATCTCCAAATATTTGGATGTATTTTCCATACACATGTGCCATAGGATTTTACAAGCAAGCTAGATGCTAGTTCAAAAATTTGCATCTTCATTGGTTACTTTTTGGAAAAAAAAGAAGAAGATAAGGAATCAAGGGCATCTTTGTTGGAAGTGGTAGTGGGCCACAATAACAATATATCATAGGTTTACATGATCTTCCAACAGATGAACCTTAACATACACACCTTAGACTCAAAAATAGATGAGTGAGAGATAGAGAGAGAATAGACGAGATTTTAAGTGTAATGGTAAGCTATGAGGCTCACCTACACTATCATTATTCCAATGTCAATTACAATGTGTGAATATGATACAAACTAAAAATGTATGTATCTAGACAGAAATAAGAACTAGATACAAGAGATTGTGTGCCTAAGAGGTATGAAGAGTGTGTGTGTGTGTGAGAATATGGAGAATACAAATAGTTTAGAACTGTTTTACAACAAACCCAAATTCTGATCAATAGAATCACAAACGAGTGACCTAGCAAGTAAGAACCAAAAGAGACTTGCTACTCACAGTAAATCAACAATAGATTGATGGTAAGCTGCTAGAATCTCCTCTCGATAATCACCAAGATGTAGACCACAACTCCTGCAAGAGTGTGAGAACTCCTCCAAGATGGCCTCCTAATGATCTCCTTCTCAAGAGTGTGTGAACACTCTCTCTTCAAGAAGACCTTCTCCTTATGTTGAGCACTTAAGCTCCTTGAGATGATCCTTGAGTGATGATTTGATTATGAACATAGTAACTCCTATATAGCCTTGTAACTATATGAAAAGTAGTATTGAAAAGCATAAAACAAAACACAACGATTGTTGTGTCAGATCATCATGAAAAAGCTATGCTCGTGCAAATGCCTTGAGAAAAAAATAATTGTGTTTTTGTTTCTTGTCCGCCAAATCGCTTTTCAATAAAAACGAAAAAGAGAAAAAACTTTTACATGATTGTCTGCACTGCCCCACAGGGATCGAACTGTGGTGGCCATGTTGAAACTACGCTCTTTTATCCAAGGCACCCACATGACTTTCATTGGAAAATTCTATAATGATAAAACATATTTTATTCCCGAGCTATTTTGGACCATGGACCATGTACTATAGGACATTGCTTCCAACAAGCCCCCCTTCAATGTCACAATGGTACAAGGTTCAATAACCTCAAAAACTTCCTGTGACTTTCCGTGGTCAATGCTTTGGTAAAATTATGTGCAACATTTTCACTTGTAGGTATTTAGACTAGCTCAATGTGCTTCTTAGATACCTGTTCTCGAATATAGTGGTAATGAACCTCGATATGCTTTGTCCTAGCATGATGAACAGGGTTCTTTGCAATAGCAATAACACCTTGACTTTCTAAAAATATCTCAACTGGAAGATGAACGTGAACATCAAGATAATTGAGAATCTTCTGTAACCAAACTGATTCAAATGTAGCTATAAAGGTAGCCTTGTACTCTGCTTCACTTGAAGATGTAGCAACTGTAGGTTGTTTCTTTGACATCCAAGAGATAAGACAATCTCCTCAAAAGAAACAATAAGCACTTGTTCTTCTTCTTGAGTCTTTATCACCTGCCCAATCAGAATATGAAAAACCTTTAAGTAAAAAATGTGAGGACTTCGGAAATACCATAGCATAATTTGAAGTTCCCTTCAAATATATGAAAATTCTCTTAACCGCTTTCTAATGAATTTTCAACAGACTTTGCATGAACCTGGAACTTGAGAAACTGCAAACTGAATGTTTGGTCATCTATTACATAAATATATCAAGCAACCAACTGCTTGGCTATATAATGTAGCATCAAATGAATCTGAATCTGCTTCTGATTGTAACAACACATTAACATCCATATGTATCTGCATAGGTTTGGAATCTGTCATCTCAAACCTTTCCAATAATTTCTCATTGTATTTGTGTTGTATCATGTAGATACACTTATCTCTATATTTGAACTCAATCTTGTGACTTGTGATAATCATATCACTTTGTAGTGCATCTTGAACACTAGTTGGTTCATTCTCAACTGAACTAACTGCTAAAACATTATGAATCTCAAAATGTTCTTCATAATTTACCTAGTCTTTTTGTGTTTACTGATTTGACTTTTGGTTCTTCCAATGTAATCTTATATACCACTATCCTTCCAGGTTTGATATAACCACTTTTGGGTATTCCTGAAAAGTGGTGGTATCCTTTCTGGTTCTTCAATATCTCTTTCTTCTTGAACTCTGGAATCGGAACCTTCAATAGATACCGATGATGGACTAGGTACTAGTGTAGGTAATGAAATTCTCTCTTCACATGTATCTCTTAGAATTTGAGTAGGTTCATCACCCCCTTATATGGTTGAATGTAAGTATCCAAATTCCTTCTGAAAAATGCAGTCATCTACCTTTATGAAATCTGGAATCTCTTCCTTCTTATCATAAATATGACTTTCTGCAATATATGCATTGTGTGAGAGTAGGATATCACTTGTATCTGGAACATAGAATTTGTATCCTTTGCTTTCAATTGCATAACCAATAAAGACTGCTTTAATGGCTTTTACATCAAGCTTACCACGATCCTTATCATAAGTTGGGGAACCAAAAATTTTGAAGTAACTCACATTGGGTTTCTTCTCATAATAAACTTCATAAGGTGTGATGACCTTTAATGCTTTTGTGGAAGACCTATTTAGAATGTGATTAGATGTATGTACTACATCAAACCAAAACTTGGGAGAAAGATTTTTAGATGATGTCATACTATGCATCATCTCAACAAGTATCCTATTCTTTCTCTCCGCAACACTAATATGTTTTGGTGTGTAAGTAATGGTGAGTTGGTGAGAAATACCTTTGTCTTCAAGAAAAGACTTAAAGTCCTTTGACATGTACTCTCCTCCTCTATCACTTCTCAAAATGTGGATCTTTGAATGACTTTCATTTTCAACCATAGCTAAGAACTTCTTGAAAGTAGGAAACACCTCTGACTTCACTTTACGACCATAAATCCATGAATATCTTGAGAAATCATCAATGAACATAACAAAGCACTTGAAACCTTGAATAGAATCTAGTCTCATCAGACCATTCACATATGAATGTATGATTTGCAACTTCCTTGTGTCTGTGATAAATCCATGTTTCTTGAGTTTGTGAAGCTTTCCTTCAAGATATCCTTCATATGACTCTGCATCATCTGGTAAAGCAACATTAGGCAAACTCTCCACCATACCTTGATCTTTGATACGCTTGAGTGTTGTGTAACTGATATGACCAAATCTACCATGCCATAACTTCATGTTCTCCTTAGGTGTTGTAGACCTAGCAATATTAGCATGACTTATTTTGGACAAAACAAACATGCCATTTCTTTCTTCACATTGAAGTACACAATGCTCCTCATCAGGTGAGAGGATCTGACATCAATCTTTCTTGAAAACAACTTTATAACTATCTGACAAGAATGTAGAGATAGAGAGCAAATTCTTCTTGATATTTGGTACATAAAGAACATTAGAAATTCTGAAATTTCCACCTACTCTTGACTTAAGGTTTACTGCTCCAACACCAAAAACATCCAAATCATGACCATTTGCAATGGTCACTCTTCTCCTTGAAGAATTAGAAAGTGAGGAAAATACCTTTCTATGACCTGTCATATGTTTAGTCGCTCCAGAATCCAAAATCCAAGAATTATATGAGATTGCATTTAATGTTGCTTGATCAAAAGCTATCACTTCAATAGTAGCACATGCATATGAATCTACCTTTGAAGATTTAGGTTTTGGATCATCTTCAACACTATTACTTGATGCTTTCTTCTTCTCATTGAAAATCCTTGCTCTGCATTCTTCTATGAAATGACCTGGCTTCTTACAGTAATGGCATACTCCTTTCTTTGAATCAGATGTAGTCAAAGATTTTTCTTTGGGTGTAGATGAAGCATTAGGGGTAAAACTCGAAAACTTAGGATTAGAAGACTTACTTTCCTTCTTGGATTGCTGAATCTTCTGCTCCTTCTTTGTCTCCAACGTCCTACTATCAAAGCGAATACAATTAAGGCCATCATTGGAGTAACCACAATAAGGCATTGGCCTATATTTCATTTAGATGTGAAAAAATACTTTCTAAATGATGATTTGTGATAAGGATGTTACACTTGTGTGTTCCTCAAGTAGCTTTGATGTGAACCTTTTCCCTATACATGGGCATTTTTTACTCTAGTGTTGGCTAGAGGTTTTTTCCCCATGTTACCACATACTTGATACTCTCATATGTGGTGGTACTTTGTACTTAGGGATATTATTCAACTCTTACTTCAGTTCAGTTCATCGAACAATAGAGAGAGCTATTCCAGCCATAGTCTTCTCCGTGTGTCTTGCTGCGTTTGTGCTCCTTGTGTGTGCTTCTTGTGTGTCTCTCGCACTTCTACACACACCCAACAGTGGTATCAGAGCAGGTTCAGCTTCTTCTCAAGTCTCGGTTTTTCGCGTCGTGGCGCGTGTGCACTTTAACAGTGCAAATCGACTTTGAAGCATAGAACTGTGAATTTGAGAAGCCCGGAAACATTTCCAGCAGGTGCGCTGGGGTTTTACCCCCATTTTGAAGCCATTCGTGTAGTCAGAATCGCCATCAGAGTGACGGTTTGTGAGCTGAAATTTCAGCACTTATTTTAGCTTTCGTCGAAGTGAAGATTTTATCACATTCTTGTTCCTTAGTGAAATGGCGGGCAGCAATGACTTGTTTGGCATGCTTCAAGCTGAAGATAAGCTTGATGAGACCAACTATCCAATGTGGTCTTACATGATGAAGCATGTTCTTGTTGCAAAACAACTTTGGAACATAGTGGCAGATGTAGATCAAAGACCGGCAGGTGCTTCTACTGTTAGTATATGATCAATGTCTACCCCTCATGATTGTATGCACATTTTGTAAGGCCCCCGTTATGAGGAGAAGCCAAGCCTGCATTACCCAATTGATGGGAATCCCAACTTGCATGTTGGATGAAGGTCATATTGGACCATGTAAGGTATTGTAAGGAAAGGGAGTTACCAGGATCCCCAATTGGGGGGTCCGAGGCAGCGGGGAGCAACCTTGGCTGGGGGGTCCAAGGGGGCAAGCAGGCCCCCTGGCTGGGGGTCCGAGGGCAGCACCCCCGATGTGATGGTAAAGGGAATATTCCATAGAATATTCCCTATTAGAGTCAAAAATCATTTATATTTGTTAGGCCGGTTCAACTAGTCTAAGCCGTGTATGGCAATTACGCGGGCGGTGGCCACCCACGCTCTACCACCCATGTATAGCCGTCCACGAAAGGCTACCCATGATCCTATATATACATGACTTCTGCACTACCTAAGACATCAAGTTGAGCCAGCATACCTCTACCTTGTATCTCCCTATCTAGAGTTGTCTAGATCACCATTTAAGCTCTACCTTGAGAGCGCATGGGTGGACAACGCCATCATCTTTGTACTTGCTGCTAGTAGAAAATTGTTGAGATTCTCTTATATCTGTTATCTTCTCTGCTATTGCTCCTGTGTTATATTGCGTAACTATTGTCTTACATGGTATCAGAGTTGTAAGGTTTGAATAGCTTGAGAAGTATCACTATTTTAACCTACTAGCAGACTAGAATATCAGTAGATTATTCGAGTGATTACTTGATGGCTTCATCATCAAACACTAGTCTTGGTGCTTCAGCTAATGTTAATGCTGCACCTATTAGAATTCGTCCACCTGCATTCACTGAAGGGAAGCTGGATGGAACCAACTATACACTCTGGAAGTTCAAAATTTCTGCAATTTTGGACTCTTATGAATTACTTCACACTGTCATGGGACCGATGGGCTTGGATCCAGAGCCTATACCAGTTGAAGATCCAACAAGTTCAAGATTGATGATTCAGCCAGATCCAGATCTTCTACGAGCTTGGAAGAGGCGGAATGCTGATGCATTATGTGCGATTGTCACTAGTGTAAGTGATTCTGTGCTTACTTTAGTTCAACATACTACTAAAGCACATGAGGCTTGGGGCATATTGGCTCGACAATATGAGACCAAGAACCACACTAGGATACAGAATTTAGAAAATCAGTTGGCAAATGAAAAGCATTCTGATTCTGAAAAGGCTGAAGATTTTATCAAACGGATAAAGCATCTTCAAGATCAATTGGCTGCAGTTGGTGTTGTTATAACACTAGAAGAGCTGGCTCGAAGATCTGTACATGTTCTTTCAGCAAAGTATGATGGATTAGTAACAGCCCTTAACACTCAGGTAAGGCCAACTCCTCTTACATTTGAAGAGTTTTGTGCGATGCTTTTAGAAGAAGAGATGCGGCTGAAGAATCGGCAAAGTACAACTGATGCTGCATTCTCAGCAAATGCAAAAGGTAAAGGCTCTTCTTAGGGATCAAAGAAGAAGCCAAAGAAGAAAAAGTTCACAGGAAGTTTCTTCTATTGTGAAAAGAAAGGCCATGCCATCAAGGATTGCAGAAAGAAGCAAGTTGATGAACGGAATGGGACTGTAAAATCATCATGGAAGAACAAAGAGTCTGCAAACAACACATAGCTGGAACTTTGGGTAGCTATTGAAGAGGTATGTTCATCTGCTCAAGCTCCTGTTGATGAGCCATGGATTTTAGATAGTGGAGCTTCTCGCCATATGACCAGTAAAAAGGCTTGGTATAGTTCCCTAGTGCCTCTACGGGAATCCATCAATGTAGTGGTGGGAAATGACTCCAAGTATCCAGCTGAAGGAGCTAGAACCATCTCTTTTATCACTTCTCCAAGTGTTGAGAAAAAGCTATCCGATGTTCTCTATGTACCTACACTCAAAAGAAATTTATTGTCAGTTTCTGCAATAACAGATCGTGGACTCGAAGTTCACTTCAATAAGAGTGGTGCGGAAATCATGGATTCATCAGGTAATGTTGTAGGTAAAGGCATACGACGGGATAACTTGTATGAGTTAAGTGCTTTAACTGCTACAGAAGATAAAGATGTAAACAGGTTATGGCACCAACGATTTGGGCATCTCAGATTTGCAGTTTTGAAGGAGATGCAACGAACAGGGATGGTTGCTCATTTGCCTGCATTTTCAGAGTTGCAGGAACCTTGTGAAGCTTGTATGATGGGCAAGCAATAACGAAAGGCGTTTCCAAGAGAGACCAGCAATCGATCTCAAGCTCCTCTAGAGTTGGTACATGCTGATCTCTGTGGTAAAATGTCTACACCTGCTTTAGGAGGATCTTTCTACTTCTTACTGTTAGTCGACAATTATAGTAGAAAGATGTGGGTTTATTTCATTCGAGAGAAGGCTGATGCTTTTGAAAAATTTAAAGCGTGGCATAAGTATCTAGAAAATGAATCAGGAAGGAAACTGAAGAAATTTAGAACAGATAGAGGAGGTGAATTCTTGTCAACAGAATTCAACAATTACTATAAGGAGCATGGTGTGAAAAGGCAACTTACCATAACTCATACACCTCAACAAAATGGCGTTGTTGAGTGCAGGAACAGAACAAAATGGCTCGTTGTATGTTAAAGGCTCGAGACATGCCTGATTCATTCTGGGTAGAAGCAGTCAATACAGTAGTCTACATCCTCAATCAAAGCTACACAAAAGCTCTGAAGGGGATGACTCCTCAAGAAGCATATTCTGGTAAAAAGCCTTCAGTTTTGCATTTCAGAATTTTTGGTTGTTTCTGTTATGCACATATTCCTGATTCAACAAGATCAAAGTTGGATTCAAAAAGCAAAAAGTGTGTCTTCCTAGGATATAGTGAAGAGTCTAAAGCATACAAGTTGTGGGATCCTGAGGCAAGGAAAATTTTTGTCAGCCGAGATGTGGTGTTTGATGAACAACCACACTTAGTAGAAGATAAAGGTAAATCTACTATCTCATCAAACGGAGAAATATCTCACCTTGTGCCTATCAAAAGACAGGTTAAAGTTGAGGAGGAGGAAACATCTGATGGAGAAATTTCCTCAATAAAAAGCCAACCAGTTGTAGCTGCACAGTGTAAGCCACTACCAAAGTGGGCACAACAGCTCTTTGATGATCACAATCCACATGTAGATGTACCAGAATCATCATCGGATGGATTACGAAGATCAAAGAGAATAGAGGAGCAAAGAAGAGCCTCAGAACACATTGTTAACATGGCTCTAATGGCAGATATCATGGGCTCGATAAAGGAACCTACCACCATTGAAGAAGCCCTTGATGATTCAGGTTGGAGAGCGGCAATGCAGTCGGAGTATGATAGTATACTAAAAAATGATGCATGGGATCTAGTCGACTTGCCGCCAAAGAAGAAGGTAATAGGTACTAAATGGATTTGGAAAGCTAAGTATAAAGTAGATGGAACATTAGAAAAGTATAAGGCAAGATTAGTTGCACAGGGTTTTTCACAAATCGAAGGATTGGATGTTCAAGAAACTTTTGCAACAACAGCACACATGACAACTATTCGGATGGTACTTGTAGTAGCTGCACAAAAGGCCTGGCCTATTTTCCAGATGGATGTCAAATCTGCTTTTTTGAATGGTCACCTCAAGGAGGAGGTATATGTATCTCAACCACCAGGTTTTGAGGTGCCCAATTCAGAAAATAAAGTTTGCAAGTTGAAGAAAGCTTTGTATGGACTTAAGCAAGCTCCACGGGCTTGGTACCAACGAATATATCATTTTTTCAAAAATATGGGTTTTGAAAGAAGTACTTCTGATGCTAACTTGTATGTAACAAAAAGGGATAGCAAGCTAGTTGTTGTTATTGTATCTGGAGATGATTTAATCATTACAGGAGATCATCAGGAATTCATCAATCAAACTCGGATCAACTTGGGAACTGAGTTTGAAATGACAGACTTAGGTCTACTCCATTTTTTTCTGGGGATTGAAGTATGGCAAAGGAAGGATGGCATTTTCATCTCACAACAAAAATATGCCAAAGAGATTCTCAAGGCATTTGGAATGATGGACTGCAAGCCAACTAGCACACCTATGGAGGTAAATCATAAGCTATCTATGGATGATAACATGCCTAATGTAGATGCTAAGAAGTATAGGAAGCTCGTTGGAAGTCTTATTTTTCTGTGCAACACTAGACCAGACATTAGCTATGTTGTTGGAGTATTAAGCAGGTTTTCCAACAAACCTAAGGAAAGTCACTAGAATGCTGGAATGCGAATTCTAAGGTACATTGTAGGAACCTTGGATTTTGGTATTTTTTATACCACAGGTGATACACTCCAAGGATATTGTGATTCAGATTGGGCTGGAGATTGTGATTCTAGAAAATCAGTTTCTGGATATTGTTTCTCACTTGGTTCAGGAATATTTTCTTGGGTAAGTAGAAAGCAACCAACTCTCGCACTCTCCTCCACTGAAGCAGAGTACAAAGCAACTTGTTTTGCTTCTTGTGAGGCAGTCTGGTTAAGGAGAATTCTTGTAGATCTAGGCTTTCCATCAAATATGGCGACTGTACTCAAGTGTGATAATCAAAGTTGTATGGCTATTGCAAAGAACCGAGTATTTCATGCTCGCACCAAGCACATAGAAGTACAGTACCATTACATTCGTGAGCTAATTGAAGATGAAATTGTGGAGCTAGAATATTGTCCAACAGAGGCAAATTGTGCTGACATATTCACTAAAGCACTTGGAAGAGAGCAACTCAACAGACATCTTCAACAGATGGGCATAGGAGCAAAACCTACTTGATTTTTCATCGGTAAACATTGAGGGGGGGTGTTAGTATATGATCAATGTCTACCCCTCATGATTGTATGCACATTTTGTAAGGCCCCCGTTATGAGGAGAAGCCAAGCGTGCATTACCCAATTGATGGGAATTCCAACTTGCATGTTGGATGAAGGTCATATTGGACCATGTAAGGTATTCTAAGGAAAGGGAGTTACCAGGATCCCCAATTGGGGGGTCCGGGGCAGCGGGGAGTCAGAGTCATAATATTCCATAAAATATTCCCTATCAGAGTCAGAAATCATTTATATTTGTTAGGTCGGTTCAATCGGTCTAAGCCGTGTATGGCAATTACGCGGGTGGTGGCCGCCCACGCTCTACCACCCATGTATAGCCGTCCACGGAAGGCCACCCATGATCCTATATATACATGACTTCTGCACTACCTGAGACATCAAGTTAAGCCAGCATACCTCTACCTTGTATCTCCCTATCTAGAGTTGTCTAGATCACCATTTAAGCTCTACCTTGAGAGCGCACGGGTGGACAACGCCATCATCTTTGTACTTGCTGCTAGTAGAAATTGTTGAGATTCTCTTATATCTGTTATCTTCTCTACTATTGCTCCTGTGTTATATTGCATAACTATTGTCTTACATCTACTTCACAGTCTACGGTCACAGATGGAACTTCTTCTTCGAGTACAGTGGTTTCTCCTTCTCCACCTACACAAGAGCAGCTTAGATGGGATGGAAAAGATGTTCAAGCTCATGCGCTGATTGCGCTTTCAGTGAAGCGTCATATAGTTCCACACATTCGGTCATGTTCTACATCGAAACATGCATGGGACACTCTTGCTTCTTTGTATGTCGTGCATAATGAAGCACGTGCTCCATACTTGAGGAAGCAACTTGAGGATGTATGTATGGCTGAAAATGAGTCGGTGGATGTGTATGTGACACGCATCAAAGACTTGAAAGAGCAATTGGCAAACATAGATGAGATCATTCCGGATGCATCACTCATTTCTACATTGTTGAAAGGATTACTGGAATCTTTTCAAAGCTTTGCTACTACACTCCGTTTAGTTGCAAAAGGAAATCCTAATATGTATGCATTTGATGAGGTTGTGTCTCTTCTTTTGCAAGAAGAGCAATCTAGAGTGAATAGGAGTGGTTTGATTGAGGGAACGCAAGCACTTGCTATCTCACAAAAGGGGAAAAGCAAGTATGGTTCAACTTTGGGTTCATCAAAACCAAAGCCTCAAGCTTCCTCTTCCACTCATTCCTCTAATGATGGTGATTTGCAAAAGAAGAAGAGATGCAAATATTGCCGAAAGGCTGGTCATACTATTGATGAGTGTAGAAAGCTTGCAAAACGCAATGAAAAGAAGAAGGAATCCGGCATGTCTATTGCTAAAAATTCAGCAAATGCAAAGAATGATGAAGCTAACATGGCTCAAGATTTTTGGGCATGTGTTGTTACATGTCATTATGATGCTTCTTTACATTCTAAATGTATGGTTGTGAGTGAGCCTGATTCAGATTGGTTCTTTGATAGTGGTGCTTCAAAGCACATAACATCATGCAAAAGATTTTTTGCCTCTTTGAAAGATGCACCTAAAGGAGGACATGTGGTGTGTGCAAACAATGCCTCTTATCCTATCATTGGAGTAGGAGAAATTGAGCTTACGGCTACAAATGGAGGTGTGATTCTCTTGAAAAATGCATTGTATGTGCCGGGTATCAAGAAGAACTTAATTTCAGTTCTGTTGATTGCCAAAGCTGGACTTCATGTACACTTTGTTGATGATAAGTGTATGGTTCATGATTTCAGCAATGGCGATGTTATTGTGATGTCCGGTATATTATGTAATGGTTTGTATCGCATGGATACATACAAGAGGGCTGCCTCGAATGCCTTAGTTGCTCATACTTCTTCCATGGCTGAAATGGAGCTTTGGCATGCTCGTTTTGGTCACTTGAACTTCAATAGTTTGCTTTACTTGCAAAAGAAGGACATGGTTATTGGTTTGCCTACACTTGAGTCCATTGAAAAGCATGCATGTGAAGGTTGCATTCTTGAAAAAATGCATCGTGCTTCTTTTCCAAAAGATAGTCATACACACATTACAAGAAAATTGCAACTTGTTCATAGTGATGTATGTGGTCCCGTCAAGACTCCATCTTTTGGGAAGCATGTATATTTTGTTACCTTCATTGATGATGCTACTCGCCATACATGGGTGTATCCTATGAAAGCAAAGAATGAGGTATTTTCTTGCTTCAAAGCATTTTTAACTATGGCTGAAATTTTTTCTTCACAAAAGCTTTTGACTCTACGCACAGATCGTGGTGGTGAGTACATGTCACATGAGTTTAATGCTTTTCTTTGTGAAAGAGGTATTTCACACCAATGTACGGCGCCATATACACCTCAACAAAATGGTGTTGCCGAGCGTAAAAATAGAACTCTACTTGAAATGGCACGATGTATGGTTAAAGGAAAGCATCTTCCTCATAAGTTTTGGATGGAAGCGGTCATGTGTGCAAATTATGTGTTGAATCGCTGCCCTACAAAAGCATTGAGAGTCATCACTCCTTATGAGGCTTGGAATGGTCATAAGCCTATGGTTAGTCATATGCGTGTGTTTGGTTATTTGGCATATGCTCTTGTGCCATCACAACAACGTCACAAACTTGATGACAAGGCAAAGAAATGTATATTTGTTGGTTATAGTGCTGAAAGTAAGGGATATCAGTTGTACCATCCATTGACGAACACAATTATTGTGTGTCGAGATGTGGTATTTGCTGAAAATTCAGTTTTTCCTCTACTTGAATGCAAAAAAACTGCCAACAGTTAGCTCACAAGATGTGTTTGATACACTCATACCTTTGTTCCAAAATGGTGTGCTTGACTATGGCCATGTACACCAGCCAACTGAGGCTCAAAGGGCTGAAAAATTCCAGCCATATAGGGCTGAAAATGCAGAGAATTTCGAGCCAAACATGGCTGAAAAAATTCAGCCAAAAATTGTCAAAACTGTTGGAAATTTCCAGCCACATATGGCTGAACATTTACGTCAAAATATGGCTGAAACTGAGCATGAAATTCAGCCCACGCATGATGTACATATTGAAGATGTTTTACATAATGAATGCATGTATGTCTATCAAGAGTGCACAATCTATGCCAAAGTGGTTCAAACAAACTTTGCAGGACAGCAAATTGAGTGCACCTTTACTTGGTAGAACAAGATCAAACTCTCACCATGCATCAAGTAATTTTGTGGATTATTCTCTTATTGCTACAGCATGTAATGAAGAGCCACTTTCTTTTGAAGATGCATGTGACGATCCACAATGGATGAGTGCTATGCAATCAGAAATGGATTCCATACATAGGAATGGTACTTGGGAGTTATGTGAATTGGCAAAAGGAAAGAATGCCATTGGTACAAAGTGGGTTTACAAGATTAAGAGAAAATCTGATGGTAGCATTGATCGCTACAAAGCTAGATTGGTTGCCAAAGGATATGCACAACAATATGGCATTGACTATGAGGAAACTTTTGCACCTACTTCACGTATGACTACCATTCGTACCGTGGTTGCATTCGCTGCCCATCGAGGTTGGAAAGTGCATCAATTGGACATAGAAACAGCCTTCTTGAATGGAGATTTGCAAGAAGAGGTCTATGTGAAGCAACCTCCTGGATTTGCTATGAAAGGGAAAGAGCATATGGTTTGTCGCTTGCATAAAGCATTGTATGGTCTCAAGCAATCTCCACGTGCATGGTATGACAAAATACATAAGCACTTGATTGCTCTTTGCTTCACATGTATTCCGATTGAAAGCACACTCTATGTACGCAAAAATGGGGCTGATCTTATAGTGCTTGTTCTTTATGTCGATGACATACTCTTGACTGGGTCATGTGATGCAAAACTTGACATTCTTATGGCTGATTTGCAGCATACTTTTGATGTCACTTATCTTGGTCTTTTGAGCTACTATCTTGGCATCCAGTTTGTATCCGTTGAGGAGGGAATTGTTATGCATTAAGCCAAGTATGTTGAGAAACTACTTCAGCATTTTGACTTTGAGGATTGTAAGCCAGTTTCCACACCAGTTGAGACACGATTCAGGTTCTCAGTTGAGGATTCCAGTGATGCATTTGACACTTCTCTTTATCAGCAAGCTGTGGGATGTCTTATATATGCATGCAACACAAGGCCGGATATACAGTATGCAGTTTCTCAATTGAGTCGATTCATGCATAGCCCTGGCACTAAGCATTGGCAAGCGGTGAAACGTGTGTTTAGATATCTTCAAGGCACTTTGAGCTTAGGTCTCTTTTATGGCAGAGATGTTCAGCCATGCTTGCATGCTTTTACAGATAGTGATTGGGCTGGTTGTTATGATACTCGCGTGTCCACTAGTGGTAATTGCTTTTTCCTTGGAGACTCATGCATATCTTGGTTGAGTAAGAAGCAACCTACAGTGGCGACATCGAGTTGTGAAGCTGAGTACAGGGCAGTTTTCATAGCTACAGTGGAGTGTATATGGCTGAGACGCCTATTGATGGATCTTTGCATGGAGATTGATGCTGCTACGCATATTCTCACATATAGTCAGAGTGCTTTGGCTGTTGCACGAAACCTAGTGTTTCATGCACAGACCAAACATATTGAGGTGCATTATCACTATGTGAGAGAGCGCCTTCATGCAGGAGATATTGATTTGGTATATGTGCCTACACAAGATAATGTGGCAGACATAATCACCAAAGCTCTTCCACGGGAAAATTTTGAAGCTTTTCGCAAAGCTTTAGGCTTGTTACCTTGTGGTGGCTGATCTGTCACTCCCTGTATGTGTTCACATCATTCGCTCTAGGGGGGTTTGTTACACTTATGTGTTCCTCGAGTAGCTTTGATGTGAACCTTTTCCCTATACATGGGCATTTTTTACTCTAGTGCTGGCTAGAGGTTTTTTCCCCATGTTACCACATACTTGATACTCTCATATGTGGTGGTACTTTGTACTTAGGGATATTATTCAACTCTTACTTCAGTTCAGTTCATCAAACAATAGAGAGAGCTATTCCAGCCATCGTCTTCTCCGTGTGTCTTACTGCGTTTGTGCTCCTTGTGTGTGCTTCTTGTGTGTCTCTCGCACTTCTACACACACCCAACAAAGGAGTCTATACGAGACAACCATTATGGTTTGAAGATCCTAAGCATCAAAAGTATTCTTGTAAGCTAAAGAAAGGCTTTTATGATCTCAATAAATCTCTTAAGGCTTAGAGCTAGAGGAAAGTTGGGTATCTTTTTAGGTTTGATTACTAATCAAGCGATGTATACCCATTTTTATACCTGAAGAGAGAAGGAGGCAAGATATTCTACATGTTGGAGTTGGACGTCTACAGAAGCATGCAAGCAACACAAGAAAGAAGAAGAAGCTTGGAGCACAACACACAATACCGAATGTATTACCACTAGAATGTACAAAGATAAGTAGCCCATTAGGGCAATAGGCATATATACAAGCGGGGGGGAAAAACCTCCTAAAGAGGGAAAAAAGTGCCCTAGTGGTCTTAGAGTGTTCACACACATGATCACTACCTAAATATATTAACAAGTCCCCCCTGGGAGTGATGCGGTGAACAAGGATCTGGCTCTCATGTATAAGGAAGTGCCAAGTTATGTGGAATCAATCCACAAAAGGAAGTAAGCCCAAAGCTTTGCGGAAAGCTTCAAACTTCTCCCTAGCAAGAGCCTTTGTAAAAAGGTATGCAATGTTCTCCTGTATGGGAACATATGCCAAGCTGATCTCTTTAGTAGAGAACCTCTCACTGACATAATGACAATGCATCTCAATGTGCTTAGTGCGAGCATGGAACACAGGGTTCCTCGCAACTGCCAATGTTCTCTGACTGTTAGTGAAGATGGTGGTGGCAAAAGCCTGACCAACATCCAAATCAACCATAAGGCGTCTGAGCCACACACACTCAACAATCATTGTGAAAGCTTCCCTTTACTTAGCCTCATAACTGGAAGTGGCCACAATAGGCTGCTTCTTGCTCAACCAAGATATACATGAGCTACCAAGCATGAAGCAAAAACCACTCGTGGACACATGAGTGTCATAGCAACCAGCCCAATCAGAGTCAGAAAAAGCATGCAAATTTGGCAGTAGTGATCCCCACTTGGGATAAAACAATCCAAGTATCTGGGTACCACTCAAGTAGCGAAAAGATGCGCTTAACCGCTTGTTAATGCTTAACACCTAGGCAATGCATAACCTGCTCATCTGTGAGACATCAAACTGAATATCTGGCCGAGTAATGCATAAGTAAATCAAGCATCCAACAGCCTACTGATAGAGAACAAAATCAAATGCATATTCAACATTATGAAGACTCAATCATAAACCCGTCTCCATAGGAGTGGCAATAGGCTTACAGTCTTCAAGGCCAAAATGCTGCAATAATGTGTCAATATATTTCATTTGACACAAAGCCATTCCACATCAATTTGCATAAATTGAATGCCCAAATAGTGATGCAAATGCTGCAAATCAGACATCTCAAATGAGGCATGCAAATCAGCCTTAAAATCAGCAATATGCATGTCATGAGGACCAGTGAGCAACATGTCATCAACATATACCACAATGATCAGAAGCACATCATTAGCACGCGTAACATATAAGGTGCTTTCAGTTGGACTATTCTCAAAACCATGTGCAATTAGATAGGCATGTATCTTTTCATACCAAGCATGTGGTGCATGCTTTAAACCATATAATGCCTTCTTTAACCTGCACACCTAGTTTTCATGTCCTTTCTGCACAAAGCCAATGGGGCTGAAAAACATACACTTCTTCATCAAGTCACCATTGAGAAATGTTGTTTTAATGTCCAACTGATGTACATTCCAAACATGATGAGCCGCAAGTGCACACATGCTACAAACAGTAGTCATTTGGCAAGTAGGAGCAAAGGTATCATCAAAATCAATGCCTCTTTCGTGCACATAACCCTTTGCAACAAGCCTAGCCTTATACCTATCAACTGTTCCATCAGGTTTATGCCTCAACTTGTATACCCACTTAATGTCAGTGGCCTTCTTGCGAGAAGGAAAGCACATGAAGACCATGTACCATTTTTCATGATAGCATCATATCGAGATTGCATTACAGCGATCCAATGTTTTGAATTTTGTGCTTCATCAAATGAAATAGGTTTAGTTTCATCATAGAGACTAGAGGCAGCCATAGCATAGCAATCTGATGCAAAAGATGCACTATGAGAGCCTGACTGAGTACTATATGACAGAGGTGCATCTAATTTGTTGTCACACAAAGTCTACACCAGCCATTTTGGCATAGACTTTGCCTGCTCAATATCAACTCTCTCATCAACACGTGCATCATGTAAATCTGCAAAAAAAATGGAATGATCTGCATCATCACATGAAACCTACAAAGGCTAAGAAGTTGCCTCATTAGGACAAGCACTAAACTATCCACCTGTAAAAAGAGGCAGCAAAGTATCATACATGTCTTTGGAGCTAATAGATGTCTCCTTAGTGCATGAAAGCAATCGCTGAATAGCATCTTCCACAAAAACAACATCATGGCTAACTAGAATCCATTAAGTTTGTGAATGATACAGATGATAGCCTTTACTTTTAGAACTGTACCCAACAAAAATACATTTTACTGCTTTATCATCCAATTTTCTACGATGTTGTTCAGGCACTAATGCATATGCTAGACAACCAAAAACCCACAGATGAGCAAGAGATGGCTTGCAACGATGCTAAGCCTCATATGGAGTGATAGAGTGTAGCGCTTTAGTGTGACACCTATTAAGTACATATGCTGCACACATAACAACCTCAAGCCAGAAAGTATGCGGTAAAGCTTGACTCTTGACCATACACCCCACCATCTCCATGAGTGACCTATTCTCCCATCCAACAACTCCATTATGTTGAGGTGTATACCGCACTGTACACTGATGTTTTATCCCACGTTCATCTAGAAATGCATTAAAGTCAGAAGACATATATTCCCCCCCTCGATCAAAACAGAGGGTGCCCATTTTATATGCTAATAGATTTTCAGCCAACTAGTAAAATTCAGACAACCAAAGCGTGCATGCCAAAGCTTTGCATCTGACATAGCCTGAGAATCATGTACTGCACATGCTAAATCATTCACAGATTTTTCATAATCTATGAGCTTATACAACCCACGAGATAAAATTCCAAAAGCAATAATCACGCTTCCATTTGAAAGATCATGAATTGTACATCTGTCATCAACTAATTTCACAAACAAGCTAATCTTGGCTAAAGCCGAAACTAATAACAGATTCTTCTTGATCGCTAACACAAATAAAGCATCTGACAAAGTGAAAGAACTACCATTAGCAGTAGTCCAAATGATCTTACCAACTCCCATGACAGGATAAGAGGAGTTGTTGGCGCATGTGACAGGATTCCCTGTAGGGTTAGGCTCTAGTGAAGAGAAGAAACTATGCTACAAGGTAATATGTTTGGTCGCCCCACTATCAAAGTACCAAACATCTGAGTCTACTGCACACATGCACTTATCATGAGAAGATGGGTCAATACTGCAAACAGTAGTAAACACCCATTCTTCATCCTGCACAAGATTAGCATACTCTGTTTTTGGTGTAGATGCCTCTACAACAACCATTCCGGCCTCTTTCTTCTTTGCCTCTTTAGCATCTAGTTTTGGACAGCTCTTAATGACATGATCACTTGCTTTACAGTATTTGTAGAACAATTTCTATTTTTCTAATTTCTTCTCATCTTTGTCTTCGTTCTTTGAATGTGCAATATTTGTAAATTTTTGCTTACTAGTAGAAGAGCTCCATTTACCTTTGCCCTTTAGACTAGCAAGGAAAGCTTCATTTGCAACATTCATAATAGATCTATTCTACCTAGCCTGATCTTCCTGCAACAGAATAGAATTAACTCCTCAAATGACAAGGCATTTGCATTGCTTTTCATCATCAAATGAAGAGGAAGCAAAACTCTAATATGAATTAGGAGGACCATTTAGAACGGTATGCACAAGTGAGCTATCTGGTATAACTTCATCAGCAAAAATCAATTGTGCTTTCAAATCCTTGATCTCTGTTAGAAAATTGTCCATAGAATCACCTTCATTCATGTGCTCACCCTCCAACTGTTTTCAGAGGTAAGCAACACGAGCCTCATTCCTAGCCTGGTACAATGTGTTAAGTGTATCCCAAGCATCCTTAGTTGTTCTACAAGAGCAAATGTGAGGAATAATGGCACATTTGATCGATAAACTTATCAATGCATGTGCTTGAGCATCTCTGCCACCCCAACGAATTTGCTTTGCAATAGGTGCAACAAAAACTGCAACACGAACATGAATCTGAAGAATATCAACATCTTCAATGCCATCTACATCAGCTTCAATACCTGTATTTGCAGGTGGAATAGGACGTTTTTCAACACCCTACACAATGTTCCACAATCCTTTTGCAACCAATACATGTCGCATCATATAAGCCCATAAGGGTTAGTTGGAACCATCCAAATTATCCTCAACAACCAACATATGGAATACATCAATGCTTTCAGCCATGGCCGGTGATTAAAATACCTTGATGCAAAAAGTTAATTGTACCTCAAAAAGTTGAACATAACTACCTAGATGGATTCTCCTAAACTTGTAGCAGACTTTGAGATGCTTATATTGGGGAACCAAAAATGGTATATACCTTTGGCACAAAAAGATGAAATAGCCTGCACGAGCACTATGATAGTGCACTCGAAGGCTGAAACGAGCTCAGATCGCAATTTCGACATGACACACCAAAGCTGTTTTGATCTCTGAAACACCTTGAGTATGATCACCAAAATTCATGCAATTTTGAGACTGCAATCGGAGACGTGTAGACAACGCCCTAGATGAAGCGATGACCTGCTCTGATACCAATTATTGGAGTTAGACGTCTGTAGAAGCACATGAACAACACAAGGAAGAAGAAGAAGCTTGGAGCACAACACACAATACTGAATGTATTACCACTAGAATGTACAAAGATAAGTAGCCCATTAGGGAAATAGGCGTATATACAAGCCGAGGGAAAAAAACCTCCTAAAGAGGGAAAAAAGTGCCCGGGTGGTCCTAGAGTGTTCACACACATCACTATCGAAATATATCAACACTACATTTATATCTATGTATATGATTAATCATAACAAAAATCAAGGATGTAGGCATCAAGATCATAAAAAAAAGCATGGATGGGAATAAAAGATCTCTAATCTTGGCATTCACAAGTACTTTCTTGGTATTCAATTCATTTATGTGAGGGACGATTTATATCCAGTACAAAGAAAGTATCTACTAAGCATGCTCTACAAGTTTGGCATGAGTGGATGCAAGCCACTCACACAACAATTAAATCCAAATACAAAATTTTATGTTGGTGAAGGACAATCAATCTAAGGAAAAACATTGTATAAATACATAATTGGAAGTCTAAACAATGTTACAATCACTTGACTAGACTTGGCTAATGTTGTAGGCATTCTTTCATAGTCTCTAAATGTAACTATTGCTAATAATCGCAGTGTAATTAGAAGCATAGTAAAGTACAAATATATAATAAAAAAGGGTCTTTTCTATCTTAATGAGGATGGATTAAAATTAAAAGGCTTAATGATTCTAATTGGGCCAGCTTCAAAGAGTATCATAGGAAGACACTAGGCTATGTGTTCATGTAAGGTTTAAAGATCAATGCCTTGAGCTAAAAGAAGCAATCCACAATTGCTTTTTCTTCTACAGAGGCTGAATATAGAGCATTGAAACTTGCTAAATGTAAGATCATATGGCTTAAGACCCTATTCAAAGACTTGGATGTGCAGGTTAAAGGTTTTCCAATCTTTGGAGACAAGATCTAAAGCATCTATCCTTAAATCTACTTAATGGTCCATGCAAGAAGCAACCATATAGGACTTCACTCCATTAGGGAAAACGTATAAGCCAAAGATGTGTACATCAATACATCAAGACCAAGGAAAAAGTAGTTGATATCATGAACAAATTCTTGAATTCAATAAAGCTCATGAAATTCTAGGATGCCATGAACATGAAGAACATACATGTAGACAATAATCCTTAAGCTTGAGGGGGTGTTAGAATTGTAAGTTAATGCAAGATGAAGTGTATGCATAGAATTCAACCAATTATTTCACATCATTGTATGAATTTTGGAGAGTCAAAGAGAGTCGTCATACAAGTTCTAACTAAGTCAAAGCCAACCAAAGTTTGAAAGAGAGAAATCAATGACACTTTTTGGTGGACTAGGGGGATATTCAACCACTTGATTTGCCTCCTCTATATATGTATTATTTTGATTTGTGAGCATAGCTCCTCCCATGTAATTGAGCTTCATCATGAGTGTGTAATCAAATGTGTTAACCTATACTTTTCTAGCTTACCTATGCAGATATGAAGATATGCAGATATCATTGATTACATCTATCTTTAAATAGGTGACTAATCATTGTAGTCTCCTTGGGTTGTGTGGATTGTGTCTTAATTAGATATTATTCTATAAATTATTTATGCTTTTTTACTTCTTGATCAAGTATGAAAAACTATTTATTTTTCTTTGTTTCCATCTTTGCAAACTCTATGTATCAACCTTTGTATAAGCGTACACATACATGTGTGTTGCCATTGTGTAGGTAGTGAGTAGCCCATCTTAAAAAGGGCCATTTGATAGATCTCCTAGATTATATTTTAAATGATTAAAAGAATTTTAGATATATAATTTTTATTTTATTTTGATTTTAAAAGGTCTTTGGAGAAACCTTGGAGTGAATTGTTAAAACTTAAGATTTTGATCTTCTATGATAGTTAAGTGTGAGATCCTAGAACGGGTGTATTGTGCTTTTGATGCGATTTGCAGTGTGTATTCTCCATCATTCTCAAGCTCAGACTCTTCTTAAAACTCTTCTAAAGTTTTATAACTCTCTCTCTCTCTACTCATCTTTCAATATCTCTTTCTATTTCTCTCTACAACTCTTGTAAATAATTGTCTATTATAAAATAGATAGGGTCTTTGCAATTGTTTCCAAGTTCTTTCCTTCTTAAACTCCATATTTTTGTATCTACATATCTATTTGTTTATTCATCTGTATATCTTCTATCTATCTATCTATCTATCTATCTATCTATCTATCTATCTATCTATCTATCTATCTATCTATCTATCTATCTATCTATCTATCTATCTATCTATCTATCTATCTATCTATCTATCTATCTATCTATCCATCCATCCATCCATCCATCCGTCCATATATGTATGTATGTATGTATGTATGTATGTATGTATGTATGTATGTATGTATGTATGTATGTATGTATGTATGTATGTATGTATGTATGTATGTATGTATGTATGTATGTATGTATGTATGTATGTATGTATGTACGTACGTACGTACATACGTACATACATGTGTATGTATGTATGTATGTATGTATGTATATAGTATCTATCTATCTATCTATCTATCTATCTATCTATCTATCTATCTATCTATCTATCTTTCTTTCTTTCTTTCTTTCTTTCTTTCTATCTATCTATCTATCTGTCTATCTATCTATCTATCTATCTATCTATCTATCTATCTATCTATCTATCTATCTATCTATCTATCTATCTATCTATCTATCTATCTATCTATCTATCTATCTATCTATCTATCTATCTATCTATCTATCTATCTATCTATCTATCTATCTATCTATCTATCTATCTACTTATCTATCTATCTATCTATCTATCTATCTATCTATCTATCTATTTATCTATCTATCTATCTACCTACCTACCTAGCTAGCTTTCTACCTACCTAGCTACCTATCTACCTATCTACCAACCTACTTATGTATCCACCTATCTACTTACCAACTTTGAAACATCCATGTCCTTGATAATCATTAACTAGAATTTGAGGATGGAAATTAATGTGCAAAATATATTTGTTAGTGATGTAAAAAATCTATTAAGCCACATAGATTGAAGTAAATACGCACAAAACACATGTATAGTTTTAAGTGGATTTATATTTAACATGAGTTTTTAATAAATGAATTTATATTGAGTCACACACGTAGAAGTAAATATCCACAACATTACAAGCATAGTTTAAATGCATTTATATTCCCCTGTGGAAGAACAAACTACATTAGTAAAAATTTGTATGCCTATAGGGAATGAAAATTTATTTAAAAATATTTTGTTATATGTTTCTATAACTATAAAGTATATGCCTTAAGTGAGTTATATACATTTATTGGCAATGGAAACTTCATGTAGATCTGTGCTTGGCACAAGAATTGGTGGAAAACATATTGTATATTTGAAATCCATCATTTTCTACACTTCTAAATGGAATGCTATAATTGCCTTAAGTGACTTATATACATTTATTCGTAATGGAAATTTCATGTAAAATCTTTAATCAGCATAGTGCTTGGCACAAGAATGTTACCGTTAGTGTCCATGTGAAAGGCCAAATGGCCACTGGACACTTCTTTGTATATGTTCTTTAATAAAACATATAGTGGCTTGGTCAGCCACAGACTGTAGGTTCGACCGCATTTGTGAGACCTAAGAAGTCTGTCTTCCTGCTCCCTGTGTATTGTGTTTTCTGTGTATTCTGCAGCATATGTGCGAAGTACTATGTGCGGCTTCAAGAGCTCAATTTTCTACTATGAGCATATCATCGTGGAGATCTCGAGAAGGAGAGCCCACTATGGTGCATCATCATCAAAATACTTCACTGATATGAGAGCAATTCGATGCAAGAAATCTTTGTTCCTTTTGTGTGAGTGACGCGAGCACCCCGCCCCCCCCCCCCCCCCCCCCCCCCCCCCGAGCTTTCTCCAAGGCGGCGACTAAGGCGGTGACCAAGGCATAGACCTTGGCATACATTTTCATCCGAGTCACCGAAGTCACCATTGGCTGCGTGCGAGGGAGGACCTCAACGATCAAGGAAGATAGAGGTTCTCGGTACTTCCCGGGAGGTCACCCATCCCAATACTGCTCCCCCCAGAGCTCGCTTAACCGTGACAATCTCTTGCCACTAAGCTACAATCTTGTGGTGTCTGAAGAAGGGGAAAGGCTAAGGTTGACATTACCTTGAACATGTTTTGGTCCCTCAAAGCTTCATTCTTTGCTTTCAAAGCCATTTTTGAAGAATTTTTGGGTATCTTTTGGAGCCATTTTGGAGTACTTTTGCACATAGTTCTCTTCACACGGGTCCGTGAACATCAAGAAGAGTGTGCTTTGTACTTCTCCGACAATAAACATCAACCTTTGGGGCTGTGTTTTTCAGCCATACTCGCAAAACTATAGGTTTTTGGAAAGGTTTTCAGTTTTGGTGGGAGAAGCCGCTGCAAATTGATGCAGGTTTTTTGAGCCAAAAACATCAAAGTTGACAGACACTTGCCGGAGTTATTGGCTGGTTTTTGGGCTGTGCATTCAGCCTTTTAGTGTCATTTTACTGCATATATTGAGCACATACACATCATGTACGCTTCTGTGGATATTGTTTATGTACGTCCATGTGGTCATTGATATAGTGGTTACATTCTTTGCATAAAGCCTTTTACGTTTGATAAAGAGGGTCATGGTGAGGTTTTCTTAATTGGGAGACACCCAGTTGTCGGGGTCTCTTCGGTGATGCAGATGGAAGAATTACCCAGCCTCACCATAGGAGATGTATGATAGTTGTTCATAGGTGCTCGATAAGCCTAGTTGGATTCTATTGGGTAAATGATTATATGCAGTGGAGTCAATGATTCACTATGCAGGCAAACATGTTAGAACTTGCAGTTTTATGATATTTTGACACTGGTCATATGCTCATTTTGTAGAAGATACTCTGACAAAATTTTTTCTAGTTTTGTTTTGTTTTGTCAACTATATAGTGGTCGATTTACTCCTTGATACACTTATTCGTTGGTGTTCGGACTCTTCTAGCTCCATTATCATTCCATTCAATTCTCTACCATCATGGCGTCAGAGGTCTTAGGCACATCCGGTGGATCAAGGTCTAGTGCTAGTGTTCTGAGCAGGAGCTATAACTTATAGGGCAAAGACCATTTTGAGATCCGAAAATTTAATGGCTCAAACTTTGCTCTATGGAAGAATCAGATTAAAGATGTGCTGATTCAAAGGAGACAATGGAAGCCAGTAAATGGGATTTCAAAGAAGCCTGCTGACATGGATGAAGATGATTGGGATGAGTTAGATGAAATGGCTAGGTCTACCATTCGCTTGCACCTAACAGATAATGTTTACTTTACAATATTAGACTGTGAAAGTGTAGAGGAGCTTTGGAAGAAGTTATGCAATACATATGAAAAAGAGACAACATCAAATAAAGTGTATCTGATGAGAAAATTATATGACCTTCGTATGAAGGACACAGATAGTGTTGCTGCTCATCTAAACGAGTTTGATGCTATATCCTCCCAGTTATAGGCTCAGAAAATGGATATGGATAATGAAATTAAAGCAGTATTGTTGTTATGCACCCTGCCATCATCATGGGATACATTTTGCACAGCTATTAGCAATAGTGCACCTGGTGGTAAACTTATCTATGATGACATATGTGGGGCACTCTTGAGTGAGGAGATTCATAGAAAATCTATGGTTGGCACTCAGAGTGGAGATGCACATAATGTTCGTGATTCTTACCAAGGAAAGAATCAACAACGTGGTAGGAGCAAGAACAAGGAAAAGAATGGTCAACGAAATAAGAGTAGAAGAAAATCAAGGAAGAGGGATATCGAATGTCATTATTGTCATAAGAAAGGACATATGAAGAAAGACTGTTATGCATTAAAGAATGCTAAACGTAAAGGATAGAACGTTGATGGGCATGTTAAACAATTACTTGCACCATCTACTTCGACTTTGAAGATTGAAGAAATTAATGTCATTTGTGATGATGCTGATGTGTTGACACTTGATAGTATTGTGCCATCTGAGGGGCTTATGGCTGATTCTCTTTCCCACACATGGCTGCTAGATTCTGGTGCTTCTTTCCAAGTGACACCACACAGAGAATGGTTCTCTAATTATGCGGAAAAGTCTCTTGGTATCGTGAGACTTGGTGACTCTTACCAGTGTGATGTTGTGGGGATTGGAGATGTGGTTGTGCACTTCATTGATGGTTCAAAATTTACAATGCATAATGTATGCCATGTAGCTTAGTTATCACATAGTTTGATGTCAGTTGGTCAACTTGATGACCTTGGTTACAAGGTGGTCTTCTATGCTCAGTCTTTACGCATATCAAAGGGCAATATGGTTATTGCAAAAGGAAGCAAAGTTGGCTCACTTTATCCTTTATTTGTATCACAAAAAGAACACTTGTTAGTTGTTATTGAACAGCCTATGGCTTGTATTTGGCATGGTCATTTGGGCCATATATCTCATAGTGGAATGGAAAATCTTTCTCGTTCTGGCTACCTGCCTGTGTTATCTTTCTCCAATTTTTCATTTTGTGAGCATGGTCAATATGGAAAGCAAACCAGAAATGTGCATAGAACGCACATTGACTCCTCAATTCAGCCTTTAGGTCTCGTTCATACAGATGTGTGTGGTCCCATGCCCACTAGGTCCTTAGGTGGTTCTCTCTACTTTCTCACTTTCATAGATGATGCTACTAGAAAAGTTTGGGTATATCCTATCAAATCGAAGGATGAGGTATTCCCTACTTTCAAAAAATGGATTGCTTCAGTTGAGACTGAAAAAGCAACTAAGCTTAAGGCTTTACGTTTAGATAATGGGGGTGAGTATACCTCACATGAATTCAGCCCTTTCTGTCAGTCTAGAGGGATTTGTAGAGAGTTTACAACTCCTTATACCCTAGTACAAAATGGTGTAGCTGAGGGGATGAATAGAACTATTCAAGATAGAGTAGTCTCTATGTTGCATCATGCAAACCTCTCACAAGGCTTTTGGGCAGAAGCAGTATTGACTACAGTTCATGTCATTAACCTTTCACCTAGTATTGCCAAAGTTCTGAAAGTGGCACAAGAGTTATGGACAGGGAAGCCACCATATTATGATCATCTTTGAGTTTTTGGGTGTGAAGCATATGTTCATATACCCAAGAATCTTACACAAAAGTTGGACCATAAGTCAAAGAAATGCACTTTTCTTGGATATGGTCGAGAAGGACAGTTTCGATATCGCTTATGGGATCTTGAAACACGATCAGTGATCAGAAGTAGTGATGTCATTTTCAATGAGTCTACGATGCATAAACAGCCCATTAAGGAGGTTGAAGTGAGAAGAGTGGTGTTTGAGGATACTAGTCCTCCGGTTAGCATGCACGCATAAAAATGTTGCACATAGGGATGTTCAAGAGAATGTCCGTTCAGATTAGTCTGCACATGTTCCTGTTCAGCAACCATTGAGACATTCTGCACGTGTCTCACATCCACCTGATAGATATGTTCCAGGTTTAGATTTTGTTATGCTAACAGATGCCGGTGAGCCTTCTTGCTACAAAGCGGCCATGCACACATAGGATCATGTCAAGTGGGAGCGTGCCATGAAGAGTGAGTTGGATTCTATTCACAAAAATGGTACTTGGGATTTAGTACCTTGGCAGGAAAGCTTTACCATGCAAAGGGTTTTAAGCAACAACATGGTGTTGATTTCGAGGAAATCTTCTCGCCAGTGGTCAAAATGACTACCCTGCGCATGTTGCTTGGATTCGTTGCAATGAAGGACTTAGAGCCAGTCCAAATGGATGTGAAAACTGCTTTCTTGCATGGAGATCTTACAGATGAGATCTATATGGAAAAACCAGAGGGTTATGTAGTTCTTGGCCAAGAAAGTTTAGTTTGTAAGCTTAAGAAGAGCTTGTATGAACTTAAACAGTCCCCTAGACAATGGTACCAAAAGTTTGATGCTTTTATGAAGTCTCATGGCTATTCTTGAAGTAATGAGGATCATTGTCTCTACACAAAGAGATGCTCATATGGCCGATTGCTATGCTTGATACTTTATGTCGATGATATGTTGATTGCTAGGAAGTCCTCTTATGATTTGTCAATTCTCAAAAAGAAGTTGAGTCAGACATTTGATATGAAGGATTTGGGGGATGCCAAACATATTCTTGGCATGCGCATTACTCGTGAGAGGAGTAAACGATGCATATACTTGTCTCAAAGTGAGTACGTATCCAAAGTACTTCACAGGTCCAATATGCAGGGTGGAAAGTCATTGAGTACACCTTTTCCCACATATGTGAAATTGAGGAAGGATGATTGCCCCAAATCAGATGAGGAAAAGGAATTCATGACCAAAATTCCCTGTCAGTCTGCTGTTGGTAGCCTCATGTATGCTATGGTAGCTACGAGACCAGACATTGCATTTGCAGTGGGAGTTGTGAGTAGATATATGTCTAATCCTGGCAAGAAACATTGGGAAGCAGTCAAGATGATTTTAAGATATTTGGGTGGCACGAAGGACAAGTGTCTCTGCTTAGGTAGAGAGAAAGCATACATTATTGGTTACACAAATTCTGACTATGCTGGTTGTGTAGACAATAGTAAGTCTACATTAGGGTACATTTTTCATTTTGCTGGAGGTGCTATCTCTTGGAGATCTCGTCTTCAAGAATGTACATCTGTTTCCACCACAAAAGCAGAGTATGTTGCAGCAAGTGAAGCATGTAAGGAAGTGTTGTGGCTTTCTCATCTTGCTTGTGATATGGGTTTACCTCAACATGTACCTCGTTTGCTTAGTGATAGTCCGAGTGCCATTGCTTTGGCTAAGAATCTAGTCTATCATGCAAAGACCAAGCACATTGAGATGAGGTATCACTTCATTAGAGATTGCTTAGCCACTGAGTGCATTATTCTTGAGAAGGTTCACACTCGAGATAATGTTGCCGATGTTTTGACTAAAGCTCTACCACAGGATAGCTTTCGACACTGTTGTCACTTGATGGGGGTTACTTGATTCCTGATCTTACACAGTCACTTGTCTACTGTGTAACATGCCCATCAGGTGGGAGGTATAGTTTGTATACTTACACTCAGGTATTCTTTATCATTCTTTATTTTTTTCTCCCATAGTTACTTTGGCCATATTGGCCTGTAGTGGGAGATTGTTACCGTTAGTGTCCATGTGAAAGGCCAAATGGCCACTGGACACTTCTTTGTGTATGCTCTTTAATAAAACATATAGTGGCCTTGTCAGCCACAGATTGTAGGTTCGACCGCATTTGTGAGACCTAAGAAGTTTGTCTTTGTGCTCCCTGTGTACTATGTTTTCTGTGTATTCTGTAGCATATGTGTGAAGTACTGTGTGCGGCCTCAGGAGCTCGGTTTTCTACTCGGAGCATATCATCATGGAACTCTCGAGAAGGAGAGCGCACTGTGGTGCATCGTCGTCAAAATACTTCAAAGAATCGGTAAAAAATATATTATATCTACGAAATCCATCATTTTCTACACTCTTTGTTATAATACAACTTATCCTAGCTTGGAAATGTATTCATAATAAGATATGTCTTGGATAGATTTTAATCTCTTTTTCAAGTTCAAATAGTCACATTTCTTTTATTAAGCTTTACTTTTACCTCATAGATTGTTTTTTAATGTGTGAATTAAGCTTAGGCAATAATTATTCACTTTTTAAGATGAACCTTTAAGTAATATTTTTGTTATTTCTATAATTCCACCATGTGAAGAGGTTAAATCCAAATGTGTCAATAATTTTGCATAGCTTAAATGTTTTTTTTTTATGTATGACACCATCTTAGAAACTAATTCTTCACATCTATAGATGAATATCTAACTCCATTTTTTTTCTACACCTTATAAGGAATTCGACTGTATTAGAGGTTTTTGCTACTATATCAAGAGTTAAAGTTTGCATGTATAATTTTGCATGGATAAGCTGCCTTTATATGTATGGTAGATGTACATATGTATCTTAATTAGTATGTCACTATGAATGATGATTGTATATGATGGTTGATAAATTATTATTTTGTTATTTATACAACCATGATTTAATGCTCGGAGACATACAAGTTTAACCTAATTTGATGTGCACTTTGTTTCATGAATAGGAAATAAAAAATGTTATGTACACCCAATTTGTTAAGGTAGATCCATTATTTACATTGCATGAGTAAGGGAACAACAATCCTCCACATGTGGACACACATTGATACGTCTAATCTAAGGTGAGAATGGAACTTGATTCATAATATAATCGGTTTAAAGCTTGTACATTAATATTATCCATCTTTTTCTTCTCTCTTGATATCCTTGACTATAAAGATAGTGCAAGAATCCCAAGCAAAGGATATTTCGCAATGAACTCATCATTTTGTGCTATTTCTCTTCTTTGAGCACTACTCATTAAATGGAACATGCTCTTGATTTGTTTTTCCTTCAAGTTCATCTCTACGCATGACTTTATATTCTTCATACAAAAAGGAGCCTAAGCTTCCAATATAAGTATCTGCATAAAGGGTAAACATTGTGTATGTTCAAAGTAATAGTAGTTAAATCATGCATTAGAACTATAGTTATTGATATTCTTAGTTCATTCTTTATAAAATTAATATTTTTCCTCATAGATTATTCTAATCTTCACACCCCAAGGATTTGAATTGATTAGTAAAGCATCGACGAAAAACCATACTTTTAGCCCCTTCTCTCTCCCTAAAATCGGCTATAATCCACAAAACAAAGATGAGTTAATGGTATTTCGTAGTTTTAGACTATTGTAAGGGATGCTATTTCAATCATATGTCAAGGAGATCAAGTATTAAAAACAAAGATATACTGTTTCTTGCATTTTAGGATTAAATTTGAGTGAAGGTCAAGTTTTCTTTTTTGTCGGATCGACTTCATGTGATGATGTATAAATGTTGAATTGGGATAATAATAGATTCATACATAGGCAAAGAGACAACGCATAAAAGGTCAACCAAGTTTGTTAGTAAAAAGTAATAATATGTAGAATTGGGTATAATATCTCCGTAAGAACTTTGTTAGATAGTATAGGGCAATTTTCACAATGATTGTTCAGTGTGTGTGGCTCATATGCCCTTTGGCTAATTTGGGTGTTGGTCAGTCTTCTACCACCACCATCTTCATTGATAGTTAGAGCGCATTTGTGAGGAACCCTGTTTTTCATGCTCACACAAATCACATTGAAGTGCATTATCATTATGTCAGGGAGAGGTTCTTTTCTGGGGAGATCAGTTTGGCATATGTGCCCACACAAGATGTTGGAGTTAGACGTCTGCGGAAGCACACGAACAACACAAGGAAGAAGAAGAAGCTTGGAGCACAACCCACGATACTGAATGTATTACTAGAGAATGTACAAAGATAAGTAGCCCATTAGGGCAATATGCGTATATAGAAGCGGGGGGGAAAAACCTCCTAAAGAGGGAAAAAAGTGGCCCGGTGGTCCTAGAGTGTTCACACACATCACTACCTAAATATATCAACAAATCCCCCCTGGGAGTGATGCGGTGAACAAGGAGTTGGCACTCATGTATAAGGAAGTGCCAAGCTATGTGGAAATCACTCCACAAAAGGAAGTAAGCCCAAAGCTTTGCGGAAAGCTTCAAACTTCTCCCTAGGCAGAGCCTTCATAAAAAGGTCTGCAATGTTCTCCTGCGTGGGCACATATGCCAAGCTGATCTCCCCAGCAGAGAACCTCTCCCTGACATAGTGATAATGCACCTCAATGTGCTTAGTGCGAGCATGGAACACAAGGTTCCTCGCAACAACCAATGCGCTTTGACTATCAGTGAAGATGGTGGTGGCAGAAGTCTGACCAACACCCAAATCAGCCATAAGGGGTATGAGCCACACACACTCAACAGTCACTGTGAAAGCTGCCCTATACTTAGCCTCACAATTGGAAGTGGCCACAGTAGGCTTCTTCTTGCTCAACCAAGATATACATGAGCTACAAAGCATGAAGCAAAAGCCACTAGTGGACACACGAGTGTCATAGCAACCAGCCCAATGAGAGTCAGAAAAAGCATGCAAATCTGGCGGTAGTGATCCCACCTTGGGATAAAAGAACCCAAGTATCCGAGTATCACTCAAATAGCGAAAGATGCGCTTAACTGCCTGCCAATGCTTGACTCGTGGGCAATGCATAAACCTGCTCATCTGTGAGACAGCAAACTGAATATCTGGCCAAGTAATGCATAAGTAAATCAAGCATCCAACATGCTGATAGAGAACAACATCAAATGCATCTCCAACATCATGAAGAATCAATCGTAAACCTATCTCCATAGGAGTGGCAATAGGCTTACAGTCTTCAAGGTTAAAACGCTGAAATAATGTGTCAATATATTTCGTTTGACACAAAGCCATTCCACCATCAACTTGCATAAACTGAATGCCCAAATAGTGATGCAAATGCCCCAAATCAGACATCTCAAATGAGGCATGCAAATCAGCCTTAAAATCAGTAATATGCTTCTCAAAAGGACTAGTGAGCAGCATGTCATCAACATAGACAACAATGATCAGAAGCACATCATTAGCACGCTTAACATATAAGGTGCTTTCAGTTGGACTGCTCTCAAAACCATGTGCAATCATATAGGCATGTATCTTCTCATATCAAGCATGTGGTGCTTGCTTTAAACCATATAATGCCTTCTTTAACATGCACACCTGGTTTTCATGCCCTTTCTGCACAAAGCCATGGGGCTAAAAAACATACACTTCTTCATGCAAGTCACCATTCAGAAATGTTGTTTTTAATGTCCAACTGATGTACATTCCAACCATGATGAGCTGCAAGTGCACAGATGCTCCGAACAATAGTCATACGGCATGTAGGTGCAAAGTTCTCATCAAAATCAATGCCTCTTTCCTGTGCATAACCCTTTGCAACAAGCCTAGCCTTATACCTGTCAACTGTACCATCCGGTTTACGCTTCAGCTTGTATACCCACTTAGTGCCAATGGCCTTCTTGCGAGGAGGCAAGTCACATAAAGACCAAGTACCATTCTTCATTATAGCATCATATTCAGATTGCATGGCAGCCATCCAAGTTTCTGAATTTTGTGCTTCATCAAACAAAACAGGCTCATTCTCATCACAAAGACAAGATGCAACCATAGCATAGCAATATGATGCAAAAGATGCACTATGAGAGCCTGAACGAGTATGATATGACAGTGGTGCATCTAATTTGCTGTCACGCAAGGTCTGCACCAACCATTTTGACATAGTTCTTCCTGCTCAATATCAACTCTCTCATCAATAAGTGCATCCTGTACATCTGCATCAGAAATGGAATTATTTGCATCATCACATGAAACCTACAAAGGCTGAGAAGTTGCCTCATTAGGACTAGCACTAGACTGTCCACCTGTAAAAAGAGGCAGCAAAGTATCATACATGTCTTTGGAGCTAACAGATGTCTCCTTAGTACATGAAAGCAATGGTTGAATAGCATCTTCCACCAAAAAAACATCACGGCTAACCAGAATGCGTTTAGTCTGTGGATGATACAAACGATAGCCTTTACTTTCAGAACTGTACCCAACAAAAATACATTTTACTACTTTATCATCCAATTTTCTGCAATGTTGTTCAGGCACTAATGCATATGCCAAACAACCAAAAGCACACAAATGAGCAACAGATGGCTTGCGATCATGCCAAGCCTCATATGGAGTGATATACTACAGCGCTTTAGTGGGGCACCTATTCAGTACATATGTTGCACACATGACAGCCTCAAGCCAAAAACTATGTGGTAAAGCCTGACTCTTGACCATACACCTCGCCATCTCCATGAGTGACCTTTTCTTTCGTTCAGCAACTCCATTCTATTGAGGTGTATACGGCACTGCATACTAGTGTTTTATCCCATGTTCATCCATAAATGCATTAAAATCAGAAGACATATATTCCCCTCCTCGATCAAAACGGAGGGTGCCCATCTTACATGTTGACAGATTTTCAACCAAAACCAAAAATTGTTTGAAGCACATGAACACTTCAGACTTTGCCTTCAATGGATATACCCATGCATGCCTGGAAAAATCATCGATGAAAGTCATGAAGTAAAGATAATTCCCAAAAGAAGGTGTCTGCATAGGACCACAGACATCACTATGTTCAAGCTGCAATTTATGAGTAGCCCGAACTGAACCATCTTTTGGAAAGGACGATCGCTGCATTTTGCCTAAAATACAGCCTTCACAAACATGTTTTCGAGGTGCCTCAAGTTTGGGCAAAGAGGACACCATTTCAGATTTCTACAGGCATAACAAACTAGCAAAATTAAGATGACCAAAGCGTGCATGCCAAAGCTTTGCATCTGACATAGCCTGAGAATCATTTACTGCACATGCCAAATCATTTACAGATCTTTCATAGTCTATGAGCTTATACAACCCCCGACATGAAATGCCAGAAGCAATAATCACATCACTATTTGATAGATCATGAACTGTACACCTGTCATCAATAAATTTCACAACCAAGCCAACCTTGGCTAATGCAGAAACTGATAACAGGTTCTTCTTGATCCCTGACACAAATAAAGCGTCTGACAAAGTGAAAGAACTACCATTAGCAGTAGTCAAAATGATCTTACCAACTCCCATAACAGGATAAGAGGAGTTGTTGGCGCATGTAACAGTATTCCCTGTAGGGGCAGGCTCGAGTGAAGAGAAGAAATCACGCTGCGAGGTAATATGTTTGATCGCCCCACTATCAAAATACCAAACATCTGAGTCTACTGCAGACATGCACTACTCATGAGAAGATGGGTCAAAACTACAGACAGTAGTAAATGCCCATTCTTCTTCTTGCACAAGATTAGCAGACTCTATTTTTGGTGTAGAGGCCTCTGCAACAACCATTCCAGCCTCTTTCTTCTTTGCCTCTTTAGTAGCCAGTTTTGGACAGTTCTCTATGATATGATCATTCCCTTTATAGTACTTACAAAACAATTTCTGCTTTTCTGTTTTCTTCTCATCTTTATCTTCCTTATTCGAATATGCAGAATTAGCAGATTTCTGCTTACTACTTGAAGAGCTCCATTTTCCTTTGCCCTTCTGACTAGCCAGGAAAGCTTTATCTGCAACTCGCATAATGGACCTGTTCTGCCTAGACTGATCTTCCTGCAACAGAACAGAGACTAACTCCTCAAATGATAAGGCATTTGGATTGCCTTTCATCATCAACCGAAGAGTAGAAGCAAAACTCTGATATGAATCAGGAAGACCATTCAGAATGGTCTGCACAAGTGAGCTATCTGGTATAACCTTATCAACAGAAATCAACTGTTCCTTCAAGTCTTTGATCTTCGTTAGGAAACTATCCATAGAATCGCCTTCATTCATGTGCTCACTCTCCAACTGTTTTCGGAGGTAAGCAACATGAGCCTCATTCCTAGCTTGGTACAATGTGGTAAGTGCATCCCAATCATCCTTAGCTATTATGCAAGAGCAAATGTGAGGAATAATGGCACGTTTGATAGACAAAGCTATCAATGCATGTGCTTGGGCATCTCTGCCATCCCCGCGAATCTGCTCTGCAGTAGGTGCAGCAGAAACCGGAGCACGAATAGGAATATGCAGAATATCATCATCTTCGACACCTTTTGCATCAGCTTCAGTACCTGCAACTGTGAGAGTTGCAGGTGTGATAGGACATTTTTTGACACCCTGCACAATGTTCCACAGTCCTTTTGCAACCAACACATGTCGCATCATATAAGCCCATAACGGGTAGTTGGTACCATCCAACTTATCCTCAACAGCCAACATACGGAATACATGACTGCTTTTAGCCATGGCCGGTGACTAAAATACCTTGATGCAGAAAATTGACTGTATCTCAAAAAGTTGAATAGAACTGCCTAGACGAATTCCACTAGACCTGTAGCAAACTTCGAGACGCTTATACTGGCGAACAGAAACTGGTATATACCTTTGGCACAAAAAGACAAAATAGCCTACACAAGCGCTGCGATAGTGCGTTCGGAGGCCGAAACGAGCTTAGATTCTGAGACTGCAATCGGAGGAGTGTCGGTGGCACCTTAGATGAATCGATGACTTGCTCTTATACCGATTGTTGGAGTTACACGTCTGGGGAAGCACGCGAACAACACAAGGAAAAAGAAGAAGCTTGGAGCACAACACACAATACTGAGTGTATTACTAGAGAATGTACAAAGATAAGTAGCCCATTAGGGCAATAGGCATACATACAAGCCGGGGGAAAAAAACCTCCTAAAGAGGGAAAAAAGTGCCCCGGCGGTTCTAGTGTGTTCACACACATCACTACCTAAATATATCAACACAAGATAACATTGCAGATCTTTTCACAAAGGCTTTACCTCCGTAGAAGTTCAAAGCACTTTGCAAAGCTTTGGGCTTACTTCCTTTTGTGGATTGATATCTTTCCACATAGCTTGGCACTTATACATGTGTGCCAGCTCCTTGTTAACTGCATCACTCCCAGGGGGATTTGTTGATATATTTTGATAGTGATATGTGTGAACACACTTTTTTTTGCGACTTGTATAGACACTTATAACCCTAAGATGTCACCTATCTTTGTACATTTATTTGATAATACATTCTGTATTGTGTTGTGCATGAAACTTCTTCTTCTTCTTCTTCCTTGTATTGTTCGCGTGCTTAGGCACACCTCGAACTCTAACAATGTTTTCATTGAAATGATTCTCACTTATATTATGGCTTGTTAATATAACTTTTGCGTATGATAATTTGAATCTCACATGACACTTTCTAACACATGATTGATTGGTGATCCACTATGTATAATATATATATCTAGTTCAAAACTTTTTATGCTGTATAAGAATAGTAATCTCGAGTTTACTTATTGGAGAATAATGTGCGTGCATGTTTGTTGATGTAAACTATGATAATGCGCGTGCATGTTTATTGATGTAAACTATGATAATGATAAGAACATCACTAGTGCATAACGTTTTTGAAGTAAAATCCAATAAAATCACTTAAAACTGACAATTGCATTCCTATGTATGCATGCCTTTTTTCTCACCTCAAACTCAACATTGGATTACTATCTATGCATGTCTCTTCTCACCTCATGTTTGACAAGATCACTTGAAATCTAATGGTCCAATCGTCATGTCTATAAACATTGAATTACCTGAAATTTGGTGAAATCACCGGTGCTCTAACCATGAGCCATCATAGAAGTGACATACACTCTATCGATCCACAAATTTAACTTCGAGTCACCAACCCCTATCAGACTATTTTTCTTTTGTAATCGAAGTTTGACAATAGCTTACTCTTCCAAACTTTAATTAATCAAAAGAACAACTGTACAAGTGAATGGATCTAGCACTCATGAGACCTTCTGAATCCCACAAAAGAGAGATTGCTTAAAACTTGCTAGAAAACATTACAGTTGATAACCCTTTTGTCCTCCTCATGGGGGGCCCGTTTGCTTTTAATCTTGTTGCACTCGAGAAAAAGCACTCTATGGTGTTTAAAAGGTGGGGGCTTTTTACAACTTGAAATTCTTTTGCCTAAAAGGAAAAGAGATTTTTTGATCAACCATTTTTTAGAGGATCTACCAAAGTTGGCAGCATATCTCTCTCTCCAGATCTTCCATAGGGTCTCACCTCTTATAGCACTCCACAATGCTGAGGAACAACCGACCGCTTCACTCAAGAACGCTGACTTCGAGTTGATTTGTCCTTATCGCAACATGATTCTCTCAAGAGCCTGCTAGATCGACATTGACTTGATCCATGAAAAGAAGAGGTGTCCCAAGTTCTCATTGCCATGAAGGCATTGTTTACACCATGGAGGGCTCCACAAATTTTGTTAGCTTTTACGTTGATCCAAATTTTGTGGTTGAGGATTTGCCACATAAGAACTGATTTTTTTACCTCGATGAGAAAATGCCAAAGGTATAGGAACTTAATATCTCACCTAAAACTTGACCAATCGAGACACCATCTTCTATTAAGTGTGATATAAAATTCTTGATTTTCAAAATTTTATCACAACTTTTGTCGTTGTACTATCTTAGACCCTCAATGTGAAAGAAGTCATGCCCAATAAAGAAGGGAGTCATGCCCAATAAAGAAGGGAGTCTTTGAGCACTTCCAAACAAGCATTGAATGTGCTCCACGAAAGACACTCACACCACTTTTCATAGTCCACTCTCGAAGCGGAGTCAATGTCCTCAAATATAATCTATGGTGTTTCCACTATTTCCAATTGTTTTAAGAAACATCATTATTATTCTCCCTGGAACAAAACTTCGTAGTCTTGTCTTTTCGAACCAGAATTTAGACCGTTGCCTTCCCCGACCATGGCGTCCAAGGAGCCCAGCGACGCAAATGCGGAGACAGCAGAAGTACCAGAAGCAATAGCCAAGCCATCTATCGACATATGCTCGGATACTTCAGAGAGTTTCGATAGAGACCAAGAGCCTGGAAGCGGTGGATTCTCTAGTGACGAAGGCAAGGATTTCGTTAAAGAGAGTGCTACCGAGAAAGATGGAATAGCTACAGCTGAAAATGCCATCGATGACGGTTCTGAGGACGATAATGATGATGGTAATGGAGACAAGGAAAGTAGAACGCCTGCATTTGTCGCAGCACGATCGCTTGTTTCTGAAAGCGTTCTGCTACAAGACGTTTTCCTTAGTCCGGGCTTCCGCTCTGCAGCTGCCATGGCTGGATGGGACGATGAAGCACTACTTCTGGCTGCCCAAGAAGGTGACTCGAGCCTCAGTCTTGTGCGAGAAGGCGAACAGGTTGCAGGGGACGTCAGCTCTTCTTCACTTTCCGAGAAATCGTCCCCAGTGAATACGAGCAGTGATATGGCCCGAGACAAGAAAAGAGAAGAAAGGACACCCCAGTTGGCCGCTACCCCTGCAAGCGAACAAAGACGGTATCCATTTCTAAATCTGTTGAGGAAATATCTCATCGATCTCATAAAGTCGAACTTCGTGGAAATATTGGATTTTGTTCCTTCCTTTGCGTACTTTAGGATTAATTGCCCGTATTGTTGTGAGGAAGATGCTATGTTATGATCTTCCTTCATAAAGTTTCTATATAAAGGCGACTGATGTGTGTAGAGTATCCGGGCTTTGCAGCTCGATAAGTGTGTTGTGAAAGAGTTTACTCTTTGAAGATCTGAATGAGAATTCCTATTAATCTCTTCACGTTTCGAGCATTTGGGATGTCAATCCGTGCGGCACCAAACACTTCAAATTTTTATTGGATAGACATAGAAGGGCAAGGAGACAAGCAATACACGAATGTTCACCTGAGGCTTTGCCTATTGGAGATCTTAGCTTGAAAGAGGAGTTCCAGGAAACAGTGAACCAATCTCCTAAGAAGTGGATGCCGCAGAGTACGGAGGATGATAGTCAGCAGAACGCAGATTCATTGCAGTCAGGTTTTTCTACCTTATATTTTTCTCCCATTTGCATGTAGAGTCATTTTCCTGAAAGAACGAGATTGAGCTTCACTTATGTTCTAAACTTGCAGATAATTCTACATCGAATGCTGAGGCTGCAGACGTGAAATTGGCATGCTTAGATCAACTAAGGGAAGAACTTTCGTGTGCGGTAAGGAGATAAAAGTTTATTGCTATACCTTTGCAGTAATACAGTCATATACATTGATGCGTATTTATATTTATGATCTTGAGGGTTGATCCAATGCTGATACTTCTTACGAAATCTGGAGCCTTCCAATGGCTTCCTCATTTAGGAAACCTGTAGTCCGTCGTGAAGGGCTTTACATTCTTGTTTTATAATGCTCTTTCTGCATTAAGGATAGGTATTTTATTTTTTCCCAACGATTTTTTATTTCATTTGAGCAGATCTGTTTGGATATTTGCTATGAACCATCTACAACATCCTGTGGTCACAGGTAAGTTTCTTTACCAATAGGTTTCCAGGTTCTCTTCTGTCAGATTAGGATGCACAGATTGTTATTCAGCCAACTTAGATGTGTTGTTGGATTGATAATTTCTTATTCTGTTTGCATATAGTGTCAAACTTCACAACCTTGTGCACTGGAACCATTTCCATGATATGGCATGTGGGAATGTCATATTTATATAATAATGTGAGGATGTTTCCAGGGGCAAGGAACTGACTGGGGCCAACTGTTTATTTGTTTCCATTCAGAAGCTGCAGACTTTATTAAATTTTAACTTTGCATAGAGTAATGCATATTATCGTGCAGTTTTTGTAGGCATTGCATGGAATCTTTCCTTCAGAAGTGCGGTTCTCGTTGCCCCAAATGCAGGCAACAGCTTAGGTACTCATCCATGAAAAACCCGTACTTATGAAATAATAATAATAAAAGAACTTTTTTATAAGCGAAACCAGTAATGAAGTATCCAAATCTTTTCAGAGGAGATTCTTCGAAAAGTTGCCCTGTGAATGTAGTGCTATGGAACATGGCTCAACTTTTGTTTCCAGCAGAAGTAGCAGCACGGAAGGAGGTTCTAGCAGCAGCTGCCAAGACAGAAGATGATGTATCGAATGCTGAGGAGAGCAGAAGAAACTCTACAAGAGTTACTACAGAAATTGCATCAACAAGGAGCTCTTCTTGGCAGCATGCTAGACCGCCATCAGCAGGCTTGAGGAGACGGGGAAGCGGACGTAGGGTGTCAACAACAAATGGGAGACAAGATTCATATAACATTATGCCTGTTGGAGAGGTCGAAAGCCACACAAATGTGGAGTCGTTTCATACAGCTCGAGAACAACAGGTCCTAGCAGATGCTGCCTTTGCACGACATCTGCAGATGCAGCTGATGAACAGAAGTCGACGTGCTAACAGTAACATACATGAAAGGAGCTCCTCGCCAAACTTGGCTAGTGCAGCGGCTAATTTACGTGCCATGGCAAACAGAGCAGTGCGACATCGCTCACGCTCGTAGGCTTTAGCGGATCTGCAGCCCTTAGTGGAGAGTCCCCATGGCAAGCAGAACACTGCATCATTGTTCATGCCCTTAGCCAAGTGTAGAGTTCAGAAGTAATGTGCACAACTTACCGGTTGTGATTTCGCAAAAGTACTTTTTTTGTTGTGTAATTACTAATAAGTTGTCTACAAGCAGTTTTTTGCCTGGAGGGAACACATGGATTTTTAAAGTGTTTGCATTTCCTTGATGAATATGAAGCAGTTGCCATGCCACACATTTATTTGTTGTGTATTAAGTCTTGTGTAAAATTCAGTTTCTACCAAGAAAGAATTGATGGATCGGTTTAAAGATGTGTGGATATAGAGCAGCTCAGTATTGAGTTTTATGTATGATTCAGTTTTTCACCAAGAGAGAATTGATAGATCAGCTTAGGTTTGTGGATATAAAGCAGTTTATTTTTCTCTGACAGCTAATCAAGGTTAAAAGCATAAAAAATTCATTACTCTTGCTTATGACTTGATTTGGATTCCGCATATTTAAAAATTCCATTAACTTTGGTTTTACTGTCAAAGCCCATGTGGATTGCATATATTTCTTTTTTTGAAGCTGTAATGTAGAAAATTTATTCAAGCACCAAGTCTAGTTACCACTGGTTTACAGATTTGCGCTGGAAAAATTGCAAAAAGCAGACATCACCTGTGCTAGGGGATCCTCTTCATCCCTCAGTTTCAGGGGGTTCATGTTGAGTCAGGTGTGGGTCTTGGACTCTGTTCCTTCAGTCCAGAGGTTCAAGGTGGGTCTTGGACTCTGTTCCTTCAGTCCAGAGGTTCAAGGTGTTACAATTACCACAGACCCCCTTGAATGGCCTCTTATTACGTATGCAGAGCATACATTAGATGTGAAATACAATCTAAGTGTGCATATTCTACATAAGTAGATGATTCCAACACCCCGTTTAGCCATTAGCTCAGTGGATTGGCAATAATTTCTTGCATCGCATAGTATTATTGATGTGTATACTTGTGGATCTCCAATCTTATCCAATTATCATACTTTATCTTATCATATGGCTTGATCTAAGCTTGATTACATTTGTTGTGAGTCAGCCAATCAATTGTAATTCTTTGGGATCTGTATGATGACTATAATATGGCAGTTTTCGATCATTCTCAGTTTTGAGTTAGTTAAAGACTTCAATGTTGCACTGTGATTGATCTTTCAAAATCATTAATTTGAATTTACAGATTCTTTTTTTCAAGATGGTGGTTTTCCTCCCTTTTAAGCCAAGTCAAATGTTTTTCACATTCGGTTATGCTAAGGAAATCTTTTGTGGCACATGTGCAATTATTTGAAATTGTGGTATATGGTTTGGTCAAATTAAAAGACAGTTAGCATGACTATGTACTTTAATGTGCAAAGACATTGTAAATTATGGAGAACTCCTTTACTACTCGTGAGTTATGCATATTCTGGCCAGGTGGTTATATAATAGTCTAATCCATCTTGATAACATTCAAAGTGTGATGCTCGAAACTGATATGGCTCCCAATCATTGAAGTTTGGGGATTGTAATGCACACAAACATCACAAGGAAGGTGAAGTATGTTAGGAGCAGAATGGTATATTACTGAGTGTAGAATGGACCAAAAGAAGGAATCTTTTAGAGTTATGTTTGTATATATAAGTTGGAGGAAAAGATCCTCCTAAAGAGGTAAAAGAGCGCATTGACAATTTTAAGTGTGTGCACACATATCATTATCGAAATGTAGTAACAAATTTGCCCTAGGTATGATGTGGTGAATAAAGGTGTTGGCAGTAGCCAAAGGCACAAACGACGAGGAAGCATGTGAAGACGGATTACAACGAATTAATGGGGAGCCAGGCGGTTTATTTTTTCCAAAGAAACATGTTTTATAATACTTATTCAAAACTCCCAACAATGATTTTCATCACTCTTGTACCATATGTATCATAGAACAACCAGTTTTGTAATTAGTAGCTCCATTTTGTGCAAGCCGAGGAGTTCTTGAGCTTGAGGAGCTTAGGTAGAACAAGCATACCAATTTTGACTATTTTTAGATCTCATTTAGACATTCAAATAGTGCATAGAACCTATTTTTTAACCATGCCGGATACTAGATGTGAAACCGATCAAAACTAATAAAAAAACTATAAAGAGAGTTAGAGAGCTCATTTTTTAGGTAGATAGTATGAGCTACTGTAGTTTGTATGAGTTAGTGAGAGCTTGAGCTTGTAAGAGTGTTCTCAAGTAATAGAATCTATTTTCAACCTTCCATTGTGTCTTGCTTGTCTCTTCTTTGTGTGTGTGTATGTGTGTGTGCATCTCTATGCTTCTCACCTTCACTCTCACTACATCTCGCATTCACGATCTTCATATTACTCCTATCTCTTTGGCAGATTGACATTAAGGAGGTGGAGTTTTTTAACATGGTGCTTACCATTATACTAGAGCAACACCAAATTTGGCACCGTTGCCGGGGATCGAGTTCAAGACGAATGTATGATGGTAACAGTATAGCAAAAAGTGGTGTTGCGAGGTAAAAATTTCAGCTTTTGTTGTTGCTTTTAAGTAGTTTATTGCGTTTTTCATCTCCTCTAGACTCCTTCACGACCGCATCCTCTTCTTTCACTTCGAAAAAATCAAAAAATTCACCATATCCACCTATCCCCTCATTTCCCTCATTTGCACATTCGAGAGACAGAGCTTTTTTGCTTGTTGTGCAGTGTGTTTTTTAGTTTCTTGTAGGTAGAGTGCTCCAGAGCAACATGAAAGCTTCCAAAAGGTGAGAAAATCAACTTTACGTCAGATCTACCGTATGTGTCGTACCATCATGATGGTCTTCCAAGTTCGACTTTTTTGGTAAGCGTGTATAGCACGGTGTAGGCGATCCTTTCACACTCATGAATCCATAGGCATTTTGGTGTACCATCGCGACGGGCTTACGCCATCGCGATTGTGTCACACCATTGCAATTGGAGCATTCCATCGCGACGGCTCGGCCGGACCATCACGACGGTCTCACACCATCATGACGGTTCACTTGAAATATCGCGATGGTCACTGACCATCACGACGATCTCGTCGACCCCACACCATCGCGATGACTCACTTTCCACGTGTCAGATAGACCATTGTGATGATATCAGGTATGCCATCGTGACGTTTCAAGATCGCACCATCATGATGATATCAGGTACGCCATTGCAACACTTGAAGATCGGACCATCGCGATTGGCCCATGCCATCGCACCTCGTGATGGGCTCACACCATCGCGACGGTTGCATTGACCATTGACCATCGCGATGGGCTCATGCCATCGCAATTGCTCGCTAGATAGACCATCGCGACGGTTCAAGTGGGCCATCGCGATGGTTCCAGACCATCACGATTATCTCGGACCATCGCGATTGTCCACCTAAAACGCAAAATTTAAGGTTTGATATTTTTGGGCTATTTGGAGGCTATTTCGAGTGAATTTTTGGGTGATGAAGCTTATCGGAGACCCCTTAGCTCGTATTTGAAGAAAAACCTGTTTATCACTTTTTATCCTCGAGGGCCTGAACGTTCATAATTTTATCATTTGAAGTCCGTTTTTTGAGCTTGATAGCTTGTTAGAAAACTCTTTTTGAGTTCTACGTGATCTCAACTGTTTTTTTCAAGAAGAATGTGTTGATTTTTAGATAGGAAAGTTTGAGGTTGACCCATTGGTCGGACTAGAAAAGAAAGGGGGCATTTGGGAAATTTGGCCAAAGGAGAAGGAACCCTTAAAGGTGTATATATCAAAGTGTGTGATCATCAATTTAAGAAGTGCTCTAAACATTGGATTTTGACAGGTCTAGCAAGAGCTATCCCAGGGCGATCAAAGCAAGGTAGTGAAGAACACAAGGCTTAGGAAGTGCTACTTCTTGGGCAGTAGATCAATCAAAGAAGCTGACTCGAGGTTGGAAGAATACTCAACCCCCTCAATCAATTATTAGCTTACGCTAAACGTCTAGCATTGTGGATTAAATTAGGACGATGATATGAACGCATCAAGTCCAAGAGACTAAATTTTTCAAGTCCAAGAGTGAGATAAAAGTGTGCAATACGAGAACCTGAACAGAAGAATTTAAGTTTGACAAAACGAAAACTCAAAATTACAACGAAAAGTCGACTCCTGACGCATACATTGAGACAAGAGAAGAATCTAAAGGAACTAAAAACGAAACAAGCAGTTAAGAACAAAGAAACATTGACGGTCAGAGTGTGTATTGAGTGATTCAGGAAGTAAATTCATGAACCTTAGATCGGGCAAGCATATAGGTAAGTCAGATCGACGAAGCCTTAGATCATCAGAAGCAAGTGTAGGAACTACTGCATGTTCGTGGGCACAACAATTGAATAGTTACCCTTAGGAGTTAGGCTCAGATACCAGTGAATCGGAAATGGTTTTAGAATGGAAAGAACAGAAGGAGGGTTAAACATAGCATATATGGAATGAGCCGAAGGACCCTACATAACCCAATTAGAATATGTCCAAACCAACCACTTAGGTGCTCGCATCTACGAGGATGATTTGCGAAGATCAGTGGTGCAATTGCACAACCCTGACCAACCCATTGGATTGGAACGTCCAGTTGTGAAATTCGAGAGAGACGCTTACATAGACAAAGAAGGAACAATGTACATCATAAGTACTCAACCTAATCATTTAATAAGTTCGGTATAGTAAGTCCCGATAAGGAAGCAAGAACCCAAGGAAAAGAACCATTAGGAGACGAACCCATGACACCTAGAGGGAAATCTGTACTCATAAGAGTACTAAATCCGGAATGGATCCTTTAGGACAATAGAAACATAGAATTGTTTGTAAATAATGAAACTAATGAAGCATTTTGGAGGTACCGAATGGAAAAACCTAGTGAGGTAGGCTCCATCATGATTTACGAATTCAAGGACCCAGATACACCTGGAAAGGTTGTATACCTGGATGATACTTCAGAATGTCGGGCCATGCAAGAATTGTCTACACATGGAGAGGCGAGTTAGTATTCCCTCCATCACGAGCAAATGTAAACACGAGCCATCAGGGTGCTGGAACATCCTCAACCCATGGCATTCAAAGAGAGAAGAACAAGGAGAAACCAGAAGTAAGTTTCACTCATCTCATAGAGAGAGATAGACCAACCATGGACACCGATAGATTGGAAAGACAAAGGGAAACAAGGATACCAGGTGGTAGAGATAATTTTCCTCTACCTAGACCATGTGAACACCCAAGGGTACTAAGACCCACTCAATTAGTAAAGTCAATGAAAAACTACTTTGAAGGGATAGGAGATCCCTATGACCATGTTGCGGAATTAAAGAAAGTGTTACGAGCAGAGCAAGTAGAAGACATGTTCACGCAATACAATGCATTTGGACTAACGTTAAAGGATACAGCTTTAACTTGGTTCCAACCATTGCAACAAAGGCAGTTTATAGACATTCATCACCTGTTAGAGTCATTCATCACAGAATTCTCTAAAAGTGGAATCAGACATGATATATCTTCGTTGATTCACAGTTTCAAACACACCCCTCAAGAAACAGTTAGACTTACATGACATAGGTTTAGACAATATGTTGAAAGATGTTCGATGAAAGAATTACCCTCACAGGCCAAGCAAGTGTCTTTGTTTTTAGATGGCCTCTTGAGCTCTAAACTACGCTCCTATGTATACTTGAAGGAACTCAGAACACTAGAGCAATGCTTAAGAATTTGTATAGACATTGAGGACAATTTAAGAGAGGATTTGGAACTCTCAAAAGTCTATACGGACTGAGATTTTTCATCTCTAGCATCCTCAAAACTTTCTAGCTTGATAGAAGACCTAGCAGAAAAAGTGGCCCAGAAACTAGGAGTTTCTAGCAAGTAGATGCCTAGGTTAACAACAAACAAACGCTGCTACACCTGTGGTGGTGATCATATGTCAAATGTGTGTTCCAATGTAACACAACCGCACGCCAATCCTAGTGGCTAATACTGTACGATTGAGAGACGATACACAAATCACACGGCACAAGATTGCCCATACAACAAACAAGTAGTACGACAGAACTACCCGCAAGCGTACCCCCAACCAGGGAGGTATCAGGGTCAATACAATGCTCAACCTCATTACTATAGGCCTCCATAGAACTATCCTTATCAAGCTTAGTAGAGACCTCAACCTGTTTTAGCTCAGCAGCCATGCCCACTAGCGAATGTCATCTCAGTCAAATACGATACTGCAGAAGAGAACCTCAATAGGGCTTTAGTGCCTTCTTCACCCCTGATCACTGAAAGTGACCCTAATTCTAATAGTTTTGATTGTACCGATGTAGATAGTCCACCCGCATATTATATAGAGTCACGAGAACATACGGAAACATATCAATATGATAGTCCACCATTGGAACCCAGATGGGAACCCGACTATGCTAATGTGATGTATGCGAACCCTAATCCGTGGTCCCAATTAAGACAACAAAGACGACAGGGCCCTAGAGGACCATGCTTTAGGTTCCAAGGAGATCATTTCATAAAGGATTGTCCACATCCTCCGATAGCAGGACAATCACAATACTATAACATACAAGGTTTTTGTGCCGAGTGTGGTAAAGAGCATGTCATCAAAGATTGTCCCAAGAACCCTACTAAAGCTTCAAAGGTAACACCCATTAACATGATAGGTATTGTACATAACATAGATGGATCCAATCCTACATATGTGCCTATTCAAGCCATAACAAGAGCCCATGCGCTCTTACGGAATCAATAGCTTAATCTTGAAAAAGTACCCGAAACTAGTGAAGTTGGAGAGTCTAGTAACTAAAAGACGAAATCTTGGAAAGATTTCAGAGAAATAATTAAGAGGAAGTGGAGTAAAAAGATAACTGAGTTGGAAGGAAGTCTAAAGGAATCTAGAGCTAAAATCCTAGAATTGACTTCTCAAGAATCTAATCAGGAGAACCTAGCTCAAAGATGAGGATCAGTTCTAGCTAAACCCATACCAGAAGACCTAGACATGATGTTTCGTGCATATCAGGCAAGATTACAAGAAGGACCCCAGATAGCTAAAATGGGTAAGAACTACCCACGAGCAGACTTAAAAATTGAGAGGACTAAACTTTGCATGAAGATGGTAGAATTAGCACAAGCTATGTTCGAAGCCTCTCGTTATATTAATTGGAATAACATGGCAAAACTTGAATTGCACTTTCAAGGACTAATAGAGAGGTTAGAATACTTGATCAATAACGACGAGAAGAAGAAATTGCAAGGGAACCCTAATGTCTCTGAGACACAGGAAAGGAATGCACCATCCTTGTCTCAAGTGCCAAACACAGAGGGTGAAGACAACTTGTCTTCCATACACAAGTATTCAATTTCGAATTTCTAAGAGAAATCCAAGAAGAGAAGTGGAGAAAAGAGCGAGAAACCCATCCTCCTATTCAAGAAATAGACGACTTGCAAGAACAATTTCTCCAAGACATCGCTTCCATCTATGATGATGTAGAGGAAGAACAACTGAGTGAACAAACGGGTTTTGAATCTAATTCCTTGCAAGAATTACCTCAGTTCACAGGACCTTGTGAAGCCAAGTCTATTAGCATGAGATCACCCACGATAATAGTGAGGAATGAAGAATCCATACTCCCTAGAAACACTTAAGTGATCAAGAACACCAAAGTACGCTGTCATCTCACTTTAGAGGAGTTGTTAAAGCTTAAACCAAAATTGTGGAAGCACGTAGCAAATCAATTCCTTGATCTTGCTATTGCTCCCTCTTAGATAGGATCACACAAGAAGGTACTAGAGATACCAATAGAACGAATTGGAGATGTGAGAAAGGGAGAGGAAGGTAACACTTATCTTCCAATAACCCACAAGGGCTACACCACCAAAGCCATCTTAGATTCAAGAGCCGGAGTAGCCATCGCTACCACTGCTTTATGGAAACATTGGGGTAAGCCAGCACTAAGACCCACCAGGATGAAGCTACAAATGGATGACAGACACATCGAGAAGCCATTGGGTTTACTAGAAGGCATATCTCTCACCACTTGTGGTGTGGAGTTTGAACATACTTTCGCCATTTGTGATTTTGGGAAAAATCATGTTTACGAGATGATTTTAGGACGACCATTCATGCATCGGTTGCAAATCGTACAAGATTGGGGAACTAGTTCTTTGTACTTGCAACATTTAGGAGTGACTACTAAAGTCAATCTTAAAGACTATTCCCATCGAGATGTACCCCAATACAATGGAATACCATCCATAGGACACAAGAAGAAACAGAGTCTGTACACTCATTGGAATCAGACCCCTCATGGTTGCACGAGGACACTCATCTATGGATGTGTAAAGTAGCCAAACAAGAGGAAGAACGATTAGAAGCTAGAACATTAGGTTCAGAACGACATCCATGAGCTCTTCAAGACCCAGCTTATGCACCTATAGTATTTCCAGATGAGGAATTTGAGCCTCACGGTTAGGTAGAAATCTTAGCTACGATGGACATAGTGGTGATGAAGAACAATGGACCCCTCATTGTGATGAGAAAGGATATGACATTTCCATCTTTATGATTGAACCTATTGAGGAAGAATTTATCCTAGAAGAATGCATGGAAGTGCCAAGAACAAGACGAGAGTAGTGATGAGGACCTAGAATCCATCATCATGGAACCCATCTATTCCATAGAAGAGGAATAACTTTATTTTGTAGAGGCTAAAACCCCCGAAGAAGAAAAGGAAAATCAAATGGAACAACTTGAGCCATCCATAAAAGATACAAAGAGCAAGCAAAAGAAGAGAAAGAAATCACCTAAGACAAAAGAAGAAGAACCACTCATGGAAGTACCTGAGAACTTCAAGAAGTATGAAATAGAAGATAGAAAAATCATGGTACGAATGCCTAAAAGAAAAGCCAATGTTGGAGAAGTATATGATAATCGAGAGAAAAACAAAAAAATCATAGTTACCATAGAAGAAGAATAAGAAAAGTGTACATACATAGACATGAATTGACGACTAAAGAAGAAGAAGAGTTAATTGCCTTATTGCAAGAATATCGAGATGTATTCGCTTGGAGACAGAAACCATACACGTACAATGATAACTATGCTGCAAAGATTAAAGAAGAGATGGATCGGTTGATAGAAGCAGGATTCATTTAAAAAATTGAGCATATTGAATGGGTATCTCCCATTGTGGTTGTGCTCAAGAAGAATGGGAAATCGCGCGTGTGTATTAACCTTCAAAAAGTTAATGCCACCACTATTAGAGACAATTATCCTCTTCCTATCACGAAACACTTATTGGAAAGAGTTGCAGGCAAAGAAGTTTATAGCTTTCTTGATGGTTTCTCAAGCTATAATCAAGTAGCCATTGCTCCAAAAGATCAACATAAGAAGGCTTCTTCCATAGAGTGGGGCATATTTGTATTTCATGTGATGCCATTTAGGCTGACAAATGCACCCACCACTTTCCAACGACTTATGTGTCATGTTTTTAAGGAATTCTTACCCAAGAATTTGGAAGTTTATGTCGATGACATATGTACTCATTCGAATGTGAGGAAGACACATATCCCTGAATTAAGGCAAGTAATTGAAAAATGTCGAGAATATTAGGTTTGTTTGAACCCAGAAAAGTGTGTTTTCATGGTCAGACAAGGCAAGATTCTAGGACACATTGTGTCAAAGAACGGAATTTCGACAAACGAAGAAAAGATGAAAGTAATTGCAATTTCCTAGGCCAAATAACATAAAAGAGGTACATGCCTTCATGGGTCATTGTGGTTATTACAGACGATTCATACACATGTATGCTATCATAGCCAAGCCTCTGTACTCTCTTTTGACCAAGTTCGAATGGAGATTGGAGTAAGCCATTTCATGTAAATGTGGATGCATCCAACTATGCCATAGGATGTGTGTTGGCGCAACCTACGAATGAGGGCAATATAGACCTCTATAGCTGGCAATTGAATGCAGCAGAAAGAAACTACACCACTACAGAAGGAGAAGGATTAGGAATGATCTACGTAGTAAAGAAATTCAGGCATTACTTGTTGGCAAATAAGTTCAAGTTCTTCACGGATCATCAAGCATTACTGTACTTAGTCAATAAGCCTTGTAACACAGGATGATTAATACGTTGGTTTCTATTGCTCATGGAGTATGACTTTGAAGTAGTAGTCAGGAAGGGAAAAACCCATCTTAGAGCTGACCATCTCTCAAGATTAACCACGGGAGAAGCTCCTCAAGGAATAACGGATGAATTACCTGATGCATACTTGTTTAACCTTGAGATAGTACCAGAATGGGCTAACCCGATTGTCCCTATTCTCACATTTGGACCCAAGAATCCAAGTATTAGGATCAAAGAAGGAGAAATCACCAAGTCACAAAGATATCAAATAATAGAAAGAAGTATATATAAATAGGATAATCAGAAGATCCTTGCTTGTTGTGTAGACAAATTAGAGCACGAGAATTGGTTGCAATTAGCACATGTTAGTGCATTAAAGGAACACCATTCAAAACACCGTACATTGTAGACTCTGCACAGACTAGGAGTATATTGGCCTTCCATGGAAGCAGATGTCTACAAGTTGTGTAGAGAATGCCTTGTCTACTGTGAAAGACCACCGATAGAGCATACCACATTATCTCATATGTCTCTCACACCAGAATGGAGTCAACCTTTAGTGACATACTTGAGGATGAAAACATTCCCTCAAGGAATGACTTTTGCAAGACAACGTAGTCTAGAACAGGAAGCTCAAGACTATTCACTTATTGGCGACAATCTATACAAACGAGGAAGAGACAGATACCTAAGACAATGTGTTCATGAAAGCGATTACTTGAGCATATTAGAGGCTGCACACCAAGGTGTAGTAGGAGGTCATTTTGACCCCGATAGGATAATCAAAGCCATATTGTTTGCAGGATTATGGTGGCCCACTCTTCACATGGATGCATATACATGGATGTGATGTGTGCCAAAGAACTCAATTTCCTACTCGCAGAGATGAAATGCCACTAAAACACATGATGAGAGGACGTGCATTCTCTAAGACTTAGTGGGGTATAGACTTTGTAGGACCCATTAACCCCCCTACAAAAGGTACTCATGCGGAATACATAAATGTTGGTACAGATTATCTTACCAAATGGGTAGAGGCCAAGGCCACAAAAAAGAATGATGCACACATGACTGCAAAATTTTTATTTGAAAATGTTTTTACAAGATATGGACTACCTATAGAGTTAGTGAGCGACCGAGGAACTCACTTTCTAAACCAAGTCATTGAATATTTGTTACAAGATTTTATGGTGATTCACAAGAAATCCGCACCATATCATCCTCAGGCCAATGGTCAAGCAGAAAGTACTAACAAGATCCTTTGTAATGTAGTGACGAAACTCGTGAACAACAAACGTTCAGATTGGGACAAACAATTACACCATGCTGTTTGGCCATATCAAGTGGCCTACAAGACCGTACTCAATGCAACTCCCTTTCATATGGTTTTTGGTCAGAATGCTGTGCTCCCTTTGGACTTCTTGATACCCACCCTTAAGGTTGCACAAGAACATCAGTGGACCGGCCATGAATTATCATCAAGAATAATGGATTTGGAATGATTAGGAGAAACCAGGCTGAAAGCAGTAGCAGGTATATATGCAGCAAAGAAATGATAGAAAGCCTATTTCGACGCACATGTGAAAGACAAAGGCTTAAAAGAAGGAGACTTAGTCCTAGTATATATGCTGAAACAACATGCACGGAAATTAGAAAAGAGAGGTTATGGACCTATGATCATTAATAGACTTTCGACAAGTGGAGCGGTGCAATCAGCCACCCTAGAAGGAGAGATAATGCCTAATTACATTAGTGGCTGTAGAGTCAAGCTTTATCAGGAACCTCTTACTGAGGATATGGTTAGACGACTCACGTTGGCAAAGAAGCGTAAGGAGGAAGAAAAAAGAATACACGCTGAAGCTTAGGTAGAAGCTATAGAAGGCATTAAGCACATGAAGCTAAGAAGACAAGGACTAGAGAGAGAACATTATAACCATATGGAAACAACACCCAGATACCCCATGGCCATGTGTCAAGCAAAGTCAATTACTCATCCTAGCATAGTGGATAGGAGACCATTCATTACAGTCAAGCTAGAGCACGACAACCCTTGCTATGAGCTTAGGGCTTTAATTGATTAAGGTGTTGGGACTAGTGCGATTAAATGATCCCACTATAAGGACTCAGGAATAGAAACACGGCCAATTGAGGCATACCTCATAGGTCTAGGAGGCATGGAAACCCCTTGCATGGGTGAGGTAGACCTTCCTATCTTCATACACGATTAGGCCTCTCTAATCAAAATCACACGTCCTTATCCATCTATCCACAAATGAATATATATATATATAGAAAAGATGATATGTTTTACCATCAATTGTTTATGGATGAAGATACTTCGACATCCACTCCATCTATTTCATCGTGTATATTGGCATTTGCTTCTACAACCTTTGCTTTTTCTTCTTTCTTCTTGAAACAAAATTTTGCATTGTGTGTCTTTTCACCACAAATTTTATGGTTTGTTATGCCACAATGGTTACATTTCTTGTGCTTCCCGATCTTAGCTATAAAAGAACTTCCGTTTAGGTTTTCTTCAACTTTTAACCTCTTCTCCTCTTTTTGCATTGTTTCCATTACATTGTCAAGATTTGGATTAGTCTTTTTTTGTTGAATGGTGACAATCATACTGTAGGTAGAAGGTAGACTTTTAAGAAGAAATGCAACTGCAATTTATTCTTAAATGGGAGGATAGGCACTTAAATACACATTTGACGAGACTTAGTACAATATTGTCATTTTTTTCCAAATATTCTCTTATAATCAACACAAAAATCATGTTTGTTAAGTAGAATAGCCTTTTCAATTTCAATAATTAGGCAAGCTTACCCCACTTCTCCCATAATCTCTTGGCAAAAATGGCCACTGAACACCATAATCTACAATAGCTTTGGTATTCACACCATTATATCTGATAGGGAATAGAGTATTACCTTTGTACCTTCGTTATAATATCACCAACCTTATCAATAGGGATTTCATGTATGTAAGACTCTATGCCTTTATTTTTCCCTTTGGGCTTCACATTTATCTTTAGAGACTTAGCTTTCTTGCACTGGGATCTACTTTTTCATCTCCAATGTATGATGCAAGAGATTCAAAGTGCATGGCTACATCATCCCATAACTACGGGGTACAAACTCATTGAGAGTTAATTCAATATGCATTCTACCATCACAAGTTTGTAACTCTAAAATGGAGTTTGTGTTGTGTAAGAGCCTCCTTATTCCATTTTGATTCTAGTACTTGATCTCTAAGTTCACCTTGCCAAGAACCCTCCATATCCTCTTGAGAAAGTGGAACATCAGATTGGATGGGTTTTGATTTTGCTATAGTCACTTGGGGTTCAAGGACGGGTTCCTTTGATCATTATTGAGCTCTAATCATCTCTTGATATTCATTCACAACCATTTGAAATTGTTCTATATTTTTCTGGAGTTATGCTTGCATTTCATTAGGTCGCTTTTCTTGTTATTGATTTTGATAGTTGGTTTGATGGGTTTTATCAACTTGTTGGAAATGCTCTTTGAGCATGCATGTTGGAAGAACAATATTAGGAATTTTTTTTAGCATTTTTTGGGAAACTTCTAACATCTGTTGAAACATGTCCAATAATTCCTTTTCTAAATCCCATCTTTGGTACCATTTATTATGATGCTCTATTGATGGTCCTGATTTAATTCTCTCATAATAGGCTCTCACTCATCCTTCTAACTCACGAGTTAGAGGGTGAGATAGGATTGATCCTAACCATGGCGATGGATTTGCGTATGCATGCACGTTATAGTGTCACAACACTATATTGCTACGTTACTCGATCTTGGGTTCTTTCTCGCTCCCCATTGAGCTGATCGTCCTTCCTTTTGAGCTCTTCTTACTTCTTAGTAAGCTCAATTGCTCCTATCTAGATTGTGAGGATAGTCCTTATATAGGTGCATTTCTCCACAGTAATTACAAAAGGATTTCCTAGTTGGTGGGTTATAATTGGGGAACTTGAGCATGTGGGCATCCTGTGAGGAAGTTTTCCCCATTACATCTAAAAAAAGGACCTCTCGAAAGAGTGGGTTTAGACTCAGGTCTAGCCATATTATGTGGTGGAACATTTATGTAGTGAGCTTGACTATATTCAAGCTTCATGTGCCCATAACTTTGACTATAGTAGTCATCATATCCACTTGAATGATTTGGATAGCCTAAAAAACTAGTGGATGGGTCATACTGCTGAGAGTATGCCTCTTGTTGAATACTATCTATGGCACTTTCTTACCCTATAATTTCTTTAATAATAGGAGAGATGGCATTATTGGTGGCTCAATTGGATCTTGGGATTTTCCATACTTTACTAGAGTCACATGTTGAGGATCCAGTGGTTGCTGACTCAACACATGGCTAGTTGGGTATGTGGGACACTCGATTATTGTTCTAAGAGGTATGGCATTTGTGGCATGATTAAGTATGAATATCACAGTGGTTATTGGTACTATTTTTTTGTGAAGCGGGCCTTGGGACTTGATAATTTCCCACATTTTATCTATTTTGATACTAGCTCTCTGTAGCGTACTACACGACTAGTTGTTTATTGCAATAACACTCAACAATTGAGTGATTAGTCCATTCTTTCTCAATTTCATAATATTCTAGTTGTGGTTTTGCTAGAGGAGGTGGTCATTTATTACACACATGTGATAGGATGATCTCCTCCATAGTGCAAGCACTTCCTAGGTGGAGGCCTCGTGGCTTCTAGGTTCAACTTTTAGTGATAGCCTCTACCATTTCATCAATCATTGAGAAACTTGACTTTACACTTGAGTAGACTCTAGGGTTGGTGAGAGTACTTGAATAGAATCACCCCACATAGATGCACTTTTGAATGCAATCCTCCAAAGTGATAGGATTCATCAAATGGGATGTAGTTCTTAATTGTGCACTCTTCAATCCATCAAGGAAATGAATAATCAATTAAGCCTCCAACGATTGCATCATGCTATTTGGGTAGCTAACCTCAAGTTCTCATTGGCTTCTTATTTGAAGCTAGTAATAATTGCTGATGTGTCATGCCTCACTCCTATCTTAGTGAATTTGGCTTGAATGGCTTCAGGAGTCCATCTATATTTTGGAAACTTTGTATGCATAGTGGATGGAACCATGCTAATGCAGTCCCTTTCAAGCTGAGTCTAAAGGCTTCATATTATGTTAAAATTGGACTTCAAGCCCTTGAGAAATGGGAGTGGCTTGCAGCATAGCAGACATTTTTTGGCCTAGTAGAGAATCAAGTTATGGCATGTGTGGTGGCCATTATGGGAATGTTAGGGGAATAGTAGGCTGATGTGGTGGCATATTTGACATGGGCACAATGATTGGCCATGTTCCACATGCAAAGGTGTGCATAGCTTTCCCAGCTGGTATTGGACCTTATGGGTATAGATGTGAACTTTGTGGTGATAGGTGTAGAGAAATGATTCGTTTGAATTTCTATATGTATTTCCTAATAACACACTTGAATTTTGACTTAAAGTGGTTGTTATAGGGTTGGATGGAAAAATTGTGATTGATGGATTGATTCCTAGAATCGCGAGTCAGAATGACACTATCCTAAGAATAGTCAGACTGATATTGTCCTAGGAATACCATTTACAAAGATAGGTAGGCGATGATGTGTAAAGTTTTTTTGGTTGTCTACTTCTAATATGGTCTTTTCTTTTCATCTTCATAGATTGGCAGTAAGGTTGGATTTGGATACTTGGACTCTTGAATTTTCAAACAATAAAGAGCTTTTCAAGTAGATGGTGGTAGATTCCAATAGGATTCTTCAGTCTTAGAGGCAAAGTAGACTTCAAGGCTAAGTCCTTCATGAATGAACTTGCTTACATGGACGGTCCTTGTTAATGAAGGTAATGGTATAGTATTAGGGTCAATCTTACTTTGAGCATCTTGTAGCTCTAGCTTGGAACTTATATTTTTCGGAACATCTATCCCTTGGAGAGTGATTCTCTCTTGTTTATCCGTAACCATGTAATATGCTCCCATCTTGTTTACTAGAAATTCTCTCAGTCATCTGACTATGATGATGTAAAGAGGACCCGAATCCCATAGCTTTCCAAGTGCAACAATAGATTTTCCACAGTCATCTTTATACATGGCAGCTCCTAATACATTTGTATATGGGAAGGTCATTCTGATTAGGTTCTCTCCTTCAACTTTGGACATCCAATCTTCTCGCATGTTGGGATCCAACTTTTGCATATCCATAAAAGTTGATGAGGCCATTATTTTAAGTTCATTCTTAGAATCACTTAATCTCTTGTAAGTGCTCCTAATTGAGTTTATAACACTCTACAGTAGAGATGAAACCATGTGTTGATATACTACTTCCTATTAGTTTACATGATCTAAGGATCACACACACACACACACACAATCAAGCAACCAATAAAACCGTGTAGTCTCGTAATTCTTTCCCATGTCTCAATATAACTTCAAGGTTAGAGCCATACCTGAAAGTTGCAATGAATAAATGAAATGCTTACTTGGCTTTTTGAGAAGTCTCTTTTTACCTCAATCACTCAAGAATATCTATACCTGCAAGAAAAATATACTATGAGTTTATATTCACCTTTGAAAGAATAAAATTGATGTGCCTAAGTATGATAAGGATGATAATAAGACTATAATTGGTATTTTACAAACCTTTCTATAGAGTGGAGAAATGAGACTCCCTCATCCCAAAGGTGGTCTATTCCCTTTGAAGTTCTTGTTCCAATATGAATAAGATTTAAGTGTCTTTTAATGGATTCCCCCCTCCCCCCCTCTTGTATTGTTAAAATTTCTCTAAAGGCTCATCACTTCCACCTCTCTTGAAGGTCAACTTCAAAATATCATATTTTAGAATCAAACACAAGATTTTTAAGAGAAATAGTTTTTGAGTGTGTGGGATTTTAAACGAGCTTTTTGATGAGCTCTAGAACTTAAAAATGGATTTTTGACCAAAAACTTCTGTTAATTTAGTTCCTAGGGGTCAAAATAGGATAAGAAGACCTATCAAGGATCCCTACGATGTATTGCAAACCCTCTCAATTTCCCTTAAAAATGTGTACTTTAGCCCCTCAAAGTCTCAGGGAAAATGGAAAAAATGGACAATACTTTACTTTCATGACATTTGAGAAAAGAGACACTTGAAAACTATCGTAAAACTTGGCCCATGACACCTATAAGATGTTGCGACACTTGGTAAGTTTTGACAATACCTAAAAATCACAATGATTGAATGGTGTAATTCTGCAACACTTGGTTTGTGACACATGACACTTGAAAGTTGGTGATGCACAACACCTATGAGGTGTCAAAAACACTTAGAACTCATGACGCATGAAAGCTACCCTAATGATACCTCTCTCCATGACACACGACACCTAATTGTCAGTGACATCTGAGGAGATGACACACAACATATGACACTCCTCTTCATGACACACAATACCTAAGTGTGGATGACACATAACACTGGTAAGGTGTCAGTGATACTAGATCCATGACACCTAGATGTCATGGCATTAGTCAAGTGTTGGGATACCTCACATATGTTGCAATACCTAAGTTTTTGCGACACCTAGATATTAGTGCAACATGATATGTCAACAACATCAACCAAATGTCAACGATATCTTGCAATTGTCACAATACCTAGATGTCAACAACACTCCATCAAGTCTCAACAATGCTCGGAGAATGAGGTATCAATGGAACCTAACTCAATCCAAATGCCATGATACTTGGACATTGGTGAGTCAAAATTTTGTTTTGAAGGTAGTATGTGTTCCCCTCTCTCCTCTATCCCTTTATTTTTTGGATACTAAAACAATCACTGTATAGTGCAAAACAACATTTGAGATTTATTCATATCTTTGCACCAAGTGTTGTATTGGAAAAAACCAAGTTTACATATCTATAGAGCTCATCTTATCTAAAATTATAGCTCCTAATATGCCTCATATAATCCACACCAATCTTGAGAAGTTTTGGTCAAGAAAGATATGAAAATGAAGAAGAAGAACTGCATATTTAATGGAAAGCTTGGAAAAAATGCAAAATACCTAACCATGTGAGAAAGTGAGGAAAAACATGAATGAAGTACACATAAGGGCAAAGAATGAGATTTATGCATGAAGAAAGGTGATGTCTAGAAGAGCTCTGTAGAACTATGCTTAGTAGTATGAGAATGAGTGAATTAAGAGATATAAGTGAATCTCTAAATACTATATACCACCACATATGAGTATGATGTGCACATGTGGTTAAATGGGAAAAAAACATCTAGCCAAGTCTAAAATAAAAAGTGCCCATGTATAGGGAAACAACTCACATCAAAGCTACTAGAGGGATACATAAGTCTTTGTAAAAATGTTCAAATGTTTCTCGTGGAAGAGCTTTGGTGAATAGGTTTGCCACATTATCTTGTGTAGGAATATATACCAAATCAATATCTATAGCATGAAGGTTCTCTCTCACATAATGATAATGAACCTCAATATGTGCACACATGAAACACCAGATTTCTTGTAGCTGCCATTGCACTTTGACAATTAGTGAGAATATGAGTAGGTGCATCGATCTCCATGCATAGATGCATCAATAGGCATCTCGGCCATATACATTCCATTGTAGCTATGAATACCATCCAATTCTCAACTTTACAACTTGATGTGTCCACAGTAGTTTGCTTCTTACTCAACCAAGGTATGCATGATACTCTAAAGAAAAATCAATTATCACTAGCCCAATCAGTATCTAGAAAAGCATGCAAGCATGATTGAGCATCTCTACCATAAAAGAGAACCCGAATCAAAGTGCCTTTGGTATATCTAAACACACCTTTTACTGCTTGCCGGTGCTTAGTGCTAAATCTATGCATAAATCAACCCAACTAGGAAATTGTGTTACCGTTAGTGTCCATGTGGAAGGCCAAATGGCCACCAGAAACTTCTTTGTATATGTTCTTCAATAAAACATATAGTGGCTTGGTTAGTCACAGATGGTAACTTCAACCACATTTCTAAGACCTAAGAAGTCTGTCTTCGTGCTCCCTATGTACTATGTTTTTTTGCGCATTTTGTAGCCTCTGTGCGGAGTAGCGTGTGCACCCCTAGGATCTCGATTTTCTACTCCAAGAATATCGTCGTGGAGCTCTTGAGAAGGAGAGTGCATTGTGGTGCATGGCCATCAAAATAATTCACTGGTATCAGAGCATTTCAATGCAAAAGATTTGTTCTTTTTGAGCGAGCGAACCAAGCACCCACCCACCCACCCAAGGCTTTCTCCAAGGCTTATGACTAAGGCAGTGACCAAGGAATAGAATTTGGCATACCTTGTCATCCGAGTCACCGAAGTCACCATTGGTTCCATTGGCTACACAGGAGGGAGGACCTCAATGATCAAGGAAGATAGAGGTTCCTGGTACTTCCCGAGAGGTCACCCATTCTAGTATCGTTCCCCTCGGAGCTCCCTTAACCATGGCAATATCTTGCCACTAAGCTACACTCTTGTGGTTTCTAGAAGAGGAAAGACTAAGGTTAACATTACCTTGAACATATTTTGGTCCCTCAAAGCTTCATCCTTTGCTTTCAAAGCCTATTCTTCAAGCATTTTTGGGGTGTCTTTTGGATCCATTTTGTTGGTGCAAGTGATCAAGCCTACACATTTGGCTTAGAAGATAATCTGTGCAACTATCATGTTGCATGTGAACCTAAGCTTCTAATCACTTGGTCATTTACCATCGTAAAAGATTAAATCTTGGAAGAATCTTGTAAAGGCTTGTATCTCATGAAGGTAGGAAGAATATTAGTTACGAGTTTCAAATGAGAGAATAACTCCTAAATTATTGGAGTCACTTCTAGTTAAAGCCAAGTTTGAATTCAAATTCAAACTTATAAGAACTTCTTATAAAAGACATTGTAAGAATCTCGCGGCAAGGTAGCCTCATTTTAGAGCTCTCTCCTTGATAATTTGTAGTAGCTGAGTGGCTCACACCATAGCTCACTCAGTCCATCATCATTGAGCATCATTACAATGCCAAATATATTGTACAACCATGCTTTATAATACATATAGTTCATTGAACATCTCTGTCTACTTCTCTAAGATGACTACTCAGAACAATCTACTTTCATTGATCATATCTCAATGAATTCTCAACCTTTTTTCATAATATTTGGCTTGTTGAAACCTTTTGAATTCTAATTTGTGGTACCAAAATCACAAAGCATTTGGTTTAGTCATCTGGGAGAAATCGTCTTCAAAGTGCTCACTGGTCATCTATTGATTAGTCCCTAAAAAATAGGGGGTAAGCTTTGGATTTCTAAACTTATTTCTCAGAGCATAGTTTATCATTTTAGATGATTCCACTTGCAATCATTATCTATCTAAGCTAATTGAATTTCCTCAAAATGAATTTCGTCAATTGTTATAGTATTGTGAGCTCTGAGCAAAAGAACCAATAGATGTATGGACTAGAATAACAAGTTTTATGACACTTTCTATTCATGAAGTAGTCTTTTTTGATTCAACTCTTTCAATCTTCAACTCCAAAGTACATAGGTATTTTCTTGGTGTCATTTGAAAGCTAAAAGGGCATACTATCAAACTCTGAATTGTATTGGGGCAGTTAAAAAGCAGCTTTTAGCAGTACCACCTCTCTTCCTTGAGGTATCCATCCATCTCTTCCAACAGTGGTATTAGAGCTAGTTGAGGTAAAATGGGAGATGGTCCCCTTCTTTCATTGATAAATTGGACATGAAAAATTATCCATCATGGTCCTTGAGGATGAAGACCTATCTATAAGGAAGGAGTCTCTTTGGATACATATCAAGAGATGAGGAGATGCCCATATTCAAAAGCAAAGATCAACCTACAAGAGAGGAGCAAGAAAGACTCAACCCATGGAATTGCAAAACTTCCCAAGAGACTTGGGATACTCTATCTTCATATTTTTTCCTCCAATACAAGAGCTAGGAAAAGTCAATTGTGGATGGAGTTTACTACTCAAAAGAAGCAACCTAAGCAAAATGTTTCAGAGTTTGTGACTAAGGTGAAAGATGTAGCTGATCAATTGGCAAGCATAGGAGAGGGGATTGAAGAAGAGCAAATAGTGAGACAGATAATCAATGGCATCGAGGTAGATGATAAGTGGGAATTTTTCACAAGTGCAATGGATCTTTATATGGATATGCAAATCCCTGATCTAACCACTCTCATGGGGCAACTCTTCACCCATGAGGCCAAGCTCAACAAAAATGGTGAACCATCAAGAGGTAACAATTCTTCTGCCCTCTATACAGATAAAGGAAAGTCTAATTATAAAGGTAAGAACAAGAAAGTTGAAGATGAAGGTGCTACATCTCAAGCCAACTATGCAGGGAGAGGTAGGAATTCAAGAGGAAGGGGCAGAGGAGGTAAGCAAGGTAGGGGGAGACCTTTCAACTCTTCCCCATGCAATATATATGGACTCTCTAATCACACAATAGATGAGTGCTATAGGAACTTCAAGAACCAGAGAGGAAGAGGATTTCAAAGAGATGGCTACTCACAATCAAGAGGAAGATTCAACCATAATCAAGGTTACAACAATGGCTACAACAACAATTACAACAACAACAACTATCAAGGAGGATACAAATCAAGAAAAGATTTGAACAACTATACAGATGATCAAGAGGATTCTCTTCTCATTATGAACATGACTTCAAAACAAGGTATGAATGATGAGCACCTCTTCTATATTGACTCAGTTTGTTCAAACCATGTAGCAGACAATATAGCTCTCCTTTCTAATCTTGAAGAGACCAAGGGAAAACATCAAGTGTAGACAAGTGATGATACCAACCATTCAGTTGTCAACGTAGGAAATGTCAAAACTTCTGATGGGAATAGGAATCTATTGAGCAGAGTTCTTTATGTACCTACTATCACAAAGAATTTGATGAGTGTTGGACAGATAGTGGAAAAGGGTTTGCAGGTTAGGTTCAATAAATTTGGAGCCTTTGTGGAGGACCCCCAACATGGATTCAAAAGAATTGGCAAGGGAGAGAAAACAGGTAGATTGTTTACATTTGAGCTGTAGGACACTAGAAACATTGCACTTTATAATTATAAGGATAAAACTTTGTCTGAGTTAGAGATATGGCACAAAAGATTAGGGCACATTAGTGAGGGAACATTGAAGTAGATATGTAGAGATCAATGTGTACTTGGGATACCTAATGTATCCAAGCAACATATGATCTATAAATGTGGTGCATGTGAGTTTGGTAAATCACACAGATTACCCTTTACATAGAAAGGCTATATGCATGAGGATTATTTGGAACTTGTCCACATAGATGTGTGGGGACCAAGCAAGCACCCTTCAATTTCAGGCTCAAGGTACCATGTGTCATTTATTGATGGTTTCAGTAGGTGGACTATCTTGTATTTCATGAAACATAAGGATGAGGTGTTCAGTTGTTTCAAGAAGTTTCTGCTCTTGTGGAAAATCAAACATGAAAAAGCTTAAAGAGGATAAGGTCAGATGGAGGAGGTGAGTACTTCTCCAATGATTTTGATGCATTTTTGCAGGATAGAGGTATCAAAAGGGAGATCACTACTAGATATACTCCTAAGAAAAATGGAGTAGCAGAGAGGAGGAACAGATTGATTGTGGAAGCAACTAGATCAATGCTAAATAAAAAGAAGATGCCAAATTACTTGTGGGCAGAGAGTGTTTCTACTGCCACTTATCTTATTAACAGGTTACATTCTAAGTCCCTTGATGGGATGACCCCCTATGAGGCACGACGTGGTAGGAGACCATCATTTGAACATTGTAAAATATTTGGTTGTGTTGCTTATGTGCATGTTTCATCTCAAATTAGAGGTAAGTTAGAACCTAAGGTAGAGAAATGCATCTTCATAGGGTATGATATAAATAAAAAAGGATACAGGTTTTATAATCCATTCAACAAAGGATTTATGGTCAGTAGAGATGTTGTATTTGATGAGAATGATTCTTGGTTTGAAAGTGAATGCAAGAATGTCAAATTGTCATATGACTTGGAAGAAGAATTTCCAAGCCTCACCAAGGAGGAGCCAAGCACAATTGAAAACATCAAATCAGATGATGAGGACACCATCAACTTGGAAGAATTTAAAGCATTGAAATCAAAAGGCAAGGCCATGATGAAGAGGTTGGAGGACATACCTGAGTCATCTAACCAAGCCTTAAGGAGATCACAAAGAGAGAGTAAGAAGCCAATCAGATATGGGTATGATACTTCATTAGTCACTAAGCATTCTTTTTATCTTGCTAAGGATTCATCACTTGAAGAACCTTCTTCATATGAAGAAGCAAATACCCAAGCAGAATGGAAGGAGGTCATGGATGAAGAAATAGAAGCACTCCAAGAGAATGATACTTGGGAGCTAGTACCCAAGAAAGCATCAATGAAGGTAACTGGTTCTAGGTGGATTTACAAAATCAAAAGGAACCCAGATGGATCCATAAACATGTATAAAGCTAGGCTTGTGGCTAAGGGTTTTGCATAAACCCAAGGAGTAGATTATGAAGAAACTTTTTCACCTATGGCTAAGATGCCAACCATCAGAGTATTGGTAAGTGTAGCTGCATCTAGAAATTGGAATACGTATCAACTAGATGTAAAAAATGCTTTTCTCAATAGGTGGATTTCAGAGGAGGTTTACATGGCTCAACCTCCTAGCTATGAAGATCCAAACAAGGTAACTCATGTATGCAAACTGAAGAAAGCTCTTCATGGTTTGAAGCAAGCACCTAGGGCATGGAACCATAGGTTAACAACCTATCTTCAAGACCAAGGATTTATGATGAGCAAGGCAGACTCTTCTTTGTTTGTCAACAATAGTATTTCAGAAATGATATATTTTATGTGTATATGTGGATGAGATCATTCTTACAGGTAGTGATGCCAATGGCATCAAACAAATAAAAAACCAGATGATGTAGGGGTTTAAGGTCAATGGCCTAGGGTTTCTAAAATATTTTCTTGGACTTGAGTTAGTATACACTAACTCTGGAATTTACATCACTCAAAGGAAATATGTGTAGGACATGTTGAAGAAGTTCTAGTTGGAGGATGCAAAAGTAGCTAGCACCCCTATGGAGGTAAATCATAAATTGAGTGCTCATGAAGGCGATTTGCTTGAAGACATTGCAAGTTATCAAAGAATAGTTGGAAGTCTAAACTATGCAACATTAACAAGGATTGACATATGTTATGGAGTAAGTGTTCTGAGCCAATTCATGCATAAACCTAGAGCACCTTACTTGGAAGCTGCTAAAAGAATTTTGAAGTACCTCAAAGGTACTCAAAATCAAGTTCTTTACTTCCCATACACATCAGGTTCGAATATGAAGTTGTACTCAAATGTAGATTGGGCAAGATGTAAGGATGACATAAGAAGTACTTCTAGATATTTATCTTTTGCAGGTGATAAGCCCATCTCATGGTCAATAGAGGCTGAATACAGGGGATTAGCAAATACCACACAAGAAGCTATTTGGATTAGACTACTCTACTCAGATTTGAGACTTCACACTCATTCACCAATGATCTTCGGTGATAACACTAGTTCTTTGCATCTTGTAGAAAATCCCATTATCATGCAAGAACGAAGTATATAGAAGTGCACTATCACTATGTTAGAGAGAAACTCTTGAGCCAAGAGATTCAACTAGCATATGTTTATATAAATATGCAGTGTGCTAATTTGTTAACCAAAGCACTTGATAGTACTAAGCTTTGCAGGTTTAAAACCATGATTGGATTGCAGGATATACAAGAAGATTGATGACGTAAAGCAAGCCAAGATGTTTGGCTTGAGGGGGAGCTATTGGTGCAAGTGATCAAGCCTACACATTTTTCTTAGAAGACAATGTGTGCAACTATCACTTGATGTTGCATGTGAACCTTAGCTTGTAATCACTTGGTCATTTACCATTGTAAAAGATTAAATCTTGGAAGAATCTTGTAAAGGCTTGTATCTCGTGAAGGTAGGAAGAATGTTAGTTACGAGTTTCAAATGAGCAAATAACTCCTAAATTATTGGAGTCACTTTTAATTGGAGCCAAGTTTGAATTCAAATTCAAACTTAGAAGAACTTCTTATAAAAGACATTGTAAGAATCTTGCACTGAGGTAGCCTCATTTTAGAGCTCTCTCCTTGATACTTTGTAGTAGTTGAGTGGCTTACACCATAGCTCACTCAGTCCATCATCATTGAGCATCATTACAATTCCAATGATCTTGTACAATCATGTTTTATAATACATATAGTTCATTGAACATCTCTCTCTACTTCTCTGCTATGACTACTCAGAAGAGTCAACTTTCTCTGATCATATCTCAGTGAATTCTCAACCATTTTTCACAATCTTTGGCCTATTGAAACCAACTTCAAGTCTAATTTGTCTTTTCAAAATCTCAAAAAATTTTGTTTAGTCATCTAGGAGAAACGTCTTCGAAGTGCTCACTGGTCATCTATTGGTTAGTCCCTAAAAATTGGGTGTAAGCTTTGGATTGCTAAACTTATTTTGCAGAGCATAGTTTATCATTTTAGATGATTCACTTGCAATCATTAGCTATCTAAGCTAATTGAATTCCCCCAAAAGGAATTTCATCAATTGTTACTGTACTGTGATCTTTGAGCAAAAGAACCAACAGGTGTATGGACTAGCATAGCAAGTTTTGTGACACTAGCTATTCATGAAGTAGTGTGTTTGATTCAATTGTTTCAAGCATCAAATCCAAAGTACATAGGTACTTTCTTGGTGTCATTTGCAAGCTAAAAGGGCCTACTATCAAATTTTGAATTGTATAAGGGAAGACACAAAGCAAGTTTTAGGAGTACCACCTCTCTTCCTTGAGGTATCCATCCATCTCTTTCAACACATTTTGGAGTACTTTCACACAGTTATCTTCACATAGGTGCAAGAACATTAAGAAGAGTGTTCTTTGTACTATCTCCAACAACAAATATCAACCTTTGGGGCTATATTTTCAGCCATAGTGGTAAAACTAACGGTTTCTCGAAAGGTTTTCAATTTTGGTGGGAGCAGCCACTGAAAATTTGTGTAGGTTTTTGAGCCTAAAACATCAGAGTTGACAGACACTTGCACGTGTTGTTGGCTAGTTTTTTGGGTTGTGCACTTAGCCTTTTAGTGTCATTTTACTGCATATATTGAGCACATACACATCATGTATGCTTCTCTAGATACTGCTTATGTGCGTCCATGTGGTCATTGATATAGCGGTTACGTTTTTTGCATAATGCCTTTTACATTTGATAAAGAGGGTCATGGTGAGGTTTTCTTAATTGGGAGACACCCAGATGTTGGGGTCTCTTTGGTGATGCACGTGGAAGACTTACCTAGCCTTGCCATAGGAAATGTATGATAGTTGTTCATAGGTGCTCGATAAGCCTAGTTGGCTTCGATTGGGTAATTGATTATATGCAGTGGAGTCAGTGATTCACTATGGAGGTAAACATGTTAGTACTTGCAGTTTTATGATATTTTGACACTGGTCATATGCTCATTTTGTAGAGGATACTCTGGCACAATTTTTCTAGATTTCTGGTTTAGTCAACTATATAGTGGTCGATTTACTCTTTGATACACTTATTCATTGGTGTTTGGACTCTTCTAGCTCCATTATCATTCTATTCAATTCTCTACCATCATGGCATCAGAGGTCTCAGGCACATCTGGTGGATCAGGGTCTAGTGCTAGTGTACAAGGAGGAGCTATAACTTGCAGGGCAAAGACCATTTTGAGATCCGAAAATTTGATGGCACAAACTTTTCTCTATGGAAGAATTAGATCAAAGATGTGTCGATTCAAAGGAGGCAATGGAAGCCAGTAAATGGAATTTCAAAGAAGCCTTCTAGCATGGATGAAGGTGATTGGGATGAGTTAGATGAAGTGGCAAGGTCTACCATTCGCTTGCACCTGGCAAATAATGTTTACTTTACAGTATTAGACTATGAAAGTGCAAAGGATCTTTGGAAGTAGTTATGCAATACATATGAAAAAGAGAGGGCATCAAATAAAGTATATCTGATGAGGAAATTATATGAACTGCATATGAAGGACACAGATAGTGTTGCTCCTCATCTAAATGCATTCAATGCTATATTCTCCCAGTTACAGGCTCTGAAAATGGGTATGGATGATGAAATGAAAGAAATATTGCTGTTATGCACCTTGCCATCATCATGGGATACGTTTTGCATAGCTATTAGCAATAGTGCACCTGGTGGTAAACTCACCTACGATGACATATGTGGAGCATTCTTGAGTGAGGAGATTCATAGAAAATCTATGGTTGACACTCAGAGTGGAGATGCATATAATGTTCATGATTCTTACCAAGGAAAGAATTAGCAACATGGCATGAGCAAGAACAAGGAAAAGAATGGTCAAACGAATAAGAGTAGAAGTAAATCAAGGAAGAGGGATATCAAATGCCTTTATTGTCATAAGAAAGGACATATGAAGAAATAGTGTTATGCATTAAAGAATGCTAAAGGTAAAGGATAGAATGTTGATGGGCATGTTAAACAATTACCTCCACCATCTACATTGACTGTGAAGATTGAAGAAATTAATGCTATTTCTGATGATGTTGATGTGTTGACACTTGATAGTATTGTGCCAATTGAGTCTCTTATGGCTAATTCTCTTTCCCACACATGGCTGCTAGATTTCGGTGCTTCTTTCCATGTGACACCACACAGGGAATGGTTCTCTAATTATGCAGCAAAGTCTCTTGGTACCGTAAGACTTGGTGACTCTTAGTGTGACATTGTGGGGATTGGAGATGTGGTTGTGCAATTCATTGATGATTCAAAATTTACTATGCATAATGTACACCATGTACCTAGTTATCACGTAGTTTGATGTGAGTTAGTCAACTTGATGAACTTGGTTACAAGGTGGTCTTCTATGCTCAGTCCTTTCTTATATCAAAGGGCAATATGGTTATTACAGAAGGAAGAAAAGTTGGCTCACTTTATCCTTTATTTGTATCACAGAAAGAACACTTGTTAGTTGTTATTAAACAGCCTATGGCTTGTATTTGGGATGGTTTTTTGGGCCATATATCTCGTAGTGGAATGGAAAATCTTTCTCGTTCTGCCTACTTACATGTGTTATCTTTCTCCGATTTTTCATTTTGTGAGCATTGTCAATATGGAAAGCAAACCAAAAATGTGCATAGAACGCACATTGACTCTTCAATTCAGCCTTTAGATCTCATTCATACATATGTGTGTGGTCCTATGCCCACTAGGTCCTTAGGTGGTTCTCTTTACTTTGTCACTTTCATAGATAATGTTACTAGAAAAGTTTGGGTATATCCTATCAAATCAAAGGATGAGGTATTCCCTACTTTCAAAAAATGGATTGCTTCAATTGAGACTCAAAAAGGAACTAAGCTTAAGGCTTTACGTTCAGATAATGGGGGTGAGTATACCTCACATGAATTGAGCCTTTTGTGTCAGTCTAGAGGGATTCATAGAGAGCTTACATCCTTATACCCCAGTACAGAATGTTGTGGCTAAAGGATAAATACAACTATTTAAGATAGAGTACTTTCTATGTTGCATCGTGCAAACCTCTCACAAGGCTTTTGGGCAAAAGCAGTATTGACTACAGTCCATGTGATTTACCATGTGACTGCAGTCCATGTATTGCTAAAGGTCTGAAAGTGGCACGAGATTTATGGATAGGGAAGCCACCATATTGTGATCATCTTCAAGTTTTTGGGTGTGAAGCATATGTTCATATACCCAAGAATATTAGACAAAAATTGGACCATAAGTCAAAGAAATGCATCTTTCTTGGATACGGTCGAGAAGGACAATTTGGATATCGCTTATGGGATCCTAAAACACGGTGAGTGATCAGAACTAGTGATGTCATTTTGAATGAGTCTAAGATGCATAAACAACCCATTAAGGAGGTTGAAGTGAGAAGAGTGGTGTTTGAGGATATTAGTCCTCCAGTTAGCATGCATAAAAATGCTAGACATAGGGATGTTCAAGAGAATGTCCAATCAAATCAGTCTACACATGTTCTTGTTCAGCAACCATTGAGACGCTTTGCATGTGTCTCACATCCACTTGATAGATATGTTTCAGGTTTATAATTTTTTTATGCTAACAGATGTTTGTGAGCCTTCTTGCTACAAAGAGGCTATGCAGACCGAGGATCATGTCAAGTGGGAGTGTGGTATGAAGAGTGAGTTGGATTCTATTCACAAGATTAGTACTTGGGATTTAGCACCTTTGCCAAAGAGCAGGAAAACTTTACCAAATGGGTATATAACCTAAAATTCACATCAGATAGTGCTTCTCCAAAGTATAAAGCACGACTTTTTGCAAAGGGTTTTAAGGAACAACATGGTGTTGATTTTGAGGAAATATTCTCTCCAGTAGTCAAGATGACTACCCAGTGCATGTTGCTTGGATTCGTTGTAATGGAGGACTTAGAGCTAGTCCAAATGGATGTGAAAACTACTATCTTGCATGGAGATCTTATAGATGAGATCTATATGGAACAACTAGAGGGTTATGTAGTTCCTGGCAAGGAAAGTCTAATTTGTAAGCTCAAGAAGAGCTTATATGGACTTAAATAGTCCCCTAGACAATGGTACCAAAATTTTGATGATTTTATGAAGTCTCAAGGCTATTCTCAAAGCAATGAGGGTCATTGTCTCTACACAAAGAGATGCTCAGATGGAAGCTTGATATGCTTGATACTTTATGTCCATGATATGTTGATTGCTAGGAAGTCCTCTTATGGTTTTTCAATTCTCAAAAAGAAGTTGAGTCAGACATTTGATATGAAGGATTTGGGGGATGCCAAACATATGCTTGGCATGTGCATTACTCATAATAAGAGTAAAAATGCATATATTTGTCTCAAAGTGAGTACATATCCAAAGTACTTCACAAGTTCAATATGCAGGGTGGAAAGGCATTGAGTATGCCTTTAATCACATATGTGAAATCGAGCAAGGATGAGTGCCCCAAATTAGATGAGGAAAATGAATTCTTGACCGAAATTCCCTATCAGTCTGCTGTTGATAGTCTCATGTATGCTATGGTAGCTACGAGACCAGACATTGCATTTGCAGTGGGTGTTGTAAACAGTTATATGTCTAATCCTGGCAAGAAACATTGGGAGGCGGTCAAGATGATTTTAAGATATCTGAGTGACACTAAGGACAAGTGTTTATGCTTAGGTAGAGGGAAAGCATCCATTATTGGTTACAGATTCTGACTATGCTGGTTGTGTAAACAATCATAAATCTACATCAAGGTACATTTTTCCTTTTGCTGGAGGTGCTATCTCTTGGAGATCTTGTCTTCAATAATGTACAGCTATTTCCACCACAGATGCAGAGTATGTTGCAGCAAGTGAGGCATGTAAAGAAGCATTGTGGCTTTCTCATCTTGCTTGTGATATGGGTTTACCTCAGCATGTACCTTGTTTGCTCCGTGAGAGTTAGAGTGCCATTTCTTTAGTTAAGAATCCCGTCTATCATGCAAAGAACAAGCACATTGAGGTGAGGTATCACTTCATTAGAGATTGCTTAGCCACTGAGCACATTGTTCTTGAGAAGGTTCACACTCAAGATAATGTTGTGGATGCTTTGACTAAAGATCTACCACAGGATAGCTTTCGACACTATCATCACTTGATGGGGGTTACTTGACTCATGCACTTGTGTACTATATAACATGCCCATTAGGTGGGAGGTATAGTTTGTATACTTATACTCAGGTATTCTTTATTGTTTTTTATTTTTCTCCCATAGTTACTTTGGCCATATTGGCCTTTAGTGGGAGATTGTTATTGTTAGTGCCCATGTGAAAGGTCAAATGGCCATCGTACACTTCTTTGTATAAGTTCTTTAATAAAAACATATAGTGGCATGGTCAATCACAGACTGTAAGTTCGACCGCATTTGTAAGACTTTGGAAGTTTGTCTTTGTGCTCCCTGTGTACTGTGTTTTTCTACGTATTCTGCAACCTCTCTGCAGAGTATCATGTGCAGCCCTAGGAGCTCGGTTTTCTACTCTGAGGATATCATCGTGGAGCTCTCAAGAAGGAGAGCGCATTGTGGTGCATCACGATTGAAATACTTCAAATTGCATACTATATGTTGAGCCTTGTGTTACATGCATATATCAAACATCTCATAGCTTTTTAATAAGGAGAAGTATCAAATGATCATTTGCATCCTCACTTAAGAACCTAAATCTACTTCCATTAGTGTTGAGATAGGCTTGCAATCCTCAAAACCAAAATGATGGTGTGTTTCTCAATATACTTAGCTTGATGCACAACAATCCCCCCTCAATGGATACAAACACAATGCCAAGATAAATAATCCAAAAGACCAAGATATGTGACATCAAAATTGTGCTAAAAATAAGCCATAAACATGCCTGATTTCTCATCACATGACCCAGCGATGAGATCTCATCAACATAAAGAACAAGCAGTATAGGATCAATCCCATCTTGCATACATGAGGTGTGCTTTCAATTGGACTACATGTAAAACCAAGAACAATGAAGTGCTTATGTATTTTTTCATACCATGTGCTTCATATAGACCTCTTTTTGTAAGTCTCCATTCAAGAAAGTAGTTTTATATCCAATTAGTGCACTTTCTAACCATAATGGATAGCCAATGCAATCATAGAATGCATGGTACTCATGTGAGAACAAGATCTTGATCTTGTTCTACCAAGTAAAGGAGCAATCAACTTGCTATCCTGTGGTGTATTGTTTAGCCATTTTGGCAAAGATTGTGCATCCTTGATAAACATGTGTTTCATATGTAATATATCATCAAAATTTACATTATAAGTGGGCTAATATCATGCTCATTTTCAGCCATGTGATTGAAAATTTTGCAAATTTTCAGCAATGTTTGGTTAGATTAGCAAAGCTTCTCTACAAACTTGGGAATTTTTAGCCATGTTAGGATGGATATATTTGGCCATATTGTTAGTATATGATCAATGTCTACCCCTCATGATTGTATGCACATTTTGTAAGGCCCCCTTTATGAGGAGAAGCCAAGCATGCATTACCCAATTGATGGGAATCCCAACTTGAATGTTGGATGAAGGTCATGTTGGACCATGTAAGATATTATAAGGAAAGGGAGTTATCAGGGTCCCAAATTGTGGGGTCCGGGGCAGCGGTGAGCAGCCCCGGCTGGGGGGTCCAAGGGGGCCAGCGGGCCCCCTGGCTGGGGGGTCCCAGGGGGCCAGCGGGCCCCCTGGTGGGGGTCCGGGGGCAGCGCCCCCGGTGCGACGGTAAAGGGAATATTCCATGGAATATTCCCTGTCGGAGTCAGAAATCATTTATATTTGTTAGGTCGGTTCAACCAGTCTAAGCCGTGTATGGCAATTACGCGGGCGGTGGCCGCCCACGCTCTACCGCCCATGTATAGCCGTCCATGGCAGGCCACCCATGATCCTATATATACATGACTTCTGCACTACCTAAGAAATTGAGTTGAGCCAGCATACCTCTACCTTGTATCTCCCTATCTAGAGTTGTCTAGATCACCATTTAAGCTCTACCTTGAGAGCGCACGGGTGGACAACGCCATCATCTTTGTACTTGCTGCTAGTAGAAAATTGTTGAGATTCTCCTATATCTGTTATCTTCTCTGTTATTGCTCCTGTGTTATATTGCGTAACTATTGTCTTACATGGTATCAGAGCTGTAAGGTTCGAATAGCTTGAGAAGTATCATTATTTTAGCCTACTAGCAGACTAGAATATCAGTAGATTATTCGAGTGATTACATGATGGCTTCATCGTCGAATAGTAGTCTTGGTGCTTCAGCTAATGTTAATGCTGCACCTATTCGAATTCGTCCACCTGCATTCACTGAAGGGAAGCTGGATGGAACCAATTATACACTCTGGAAGTTCAAAATTTCTGCAATTTTGGACTCCTATGAATTACTTGACACTGTCATGGGACCAATGGGATTGGATCCAGAGCCTATACCAGTTGAAGATCCAGCAAATTCAAGATTGATGATTCAGCCAGATCCAGATCTTCTACGAGCTTGGAAGAGGCGGAATGCTGATGCATTATGTGCGATTGTCACTAGTGTAAGTGATTCTGTGCTTACTTTAGTTCAACATACTACTAAAGCACATGAGGCTTGGGGCATATTGGCTCGACAATATGAGACCAAGAACCACACTAGGATACAGAATTTAGAAAATCAGTTGGCAAATGAAAAGCATTCTGATTCTGAAAAGGCTGAAGATTTTATCAAACGGATAAAGCATCTTCAAGATCAATTGGCTGCAGTTGGTGTTGTTATAACACCAGAAGAGCTGGCTCGAAGATCTGTACGTGTTCTTCCAGCAAAGTATGATGGATTAGTAACAGCCCTTAACACTCAGGTAAGGCCAACTCCTCTTACATTTGAAGAGTTTTGTGCCATGCTTTTAGAAGAAGAGATGCGGCTGAAGAATCGGCAAAGTACAACTGATGCTGCATTCTCAGCAAATGCAAAAGGTAAAGGCTCTTCAGAGGGATCAAAGAAGAAGCCAAAGAAGAAAAAGTTCACAGGAAGTTGCTTCTATTGTGAAAAGAAAGGCCATGCCATCAAGGATTGCAGAAAGAAGCAAGCTGATGAACGGAATGGGACTGTAAAATCATCATGGAAGAACAAAGAGTCTGCAAACAACACAGAGCTGGAACTTTGGGTAGCTATTGAAGAGGTATGTTCATCTGCTCAAGCTCGTGTTGATGAGCCATGGATTTTAGATAGTGGAGCTTCTCGCCATATGACTAGTAAAAAGGATTGGTATAGTTCCCTAGTGCCTCTGCGGGAATCCATCAATGTAGTGGTGGGAAATGACTCCAAGTGTCCAGCTGAAGGAACTGGAACCATCTCTTTTATCACTTCTCCAGGTGTTGAGAAAAAGTTATCCGATGTTCTCTATGTACCTACACTCAAAAGAAATTTGTTGTCAGTTTCTGCAATAACAGATCGTGGACTCGAAGTTCACTTCAATAAGAGTGGTGCGGAAATCATGGATTCATCAGGTAATGTTGTAGGTAAAGGCATACGACGGGATAACTTGTATGAGTTAAGTGCTTTAACTGCTACAGAAGATAAAGATGTAAGCAGGTTATGGCACCGACGATTTGGGCATCTCGGATTTGCAGTTTTGAAGGAGATGCAACGAACAGGGATGGTTGCTCATATGCCTTCATTTTCAGAGTTGCAGGAACCTTGTGAAGCTTGTATGATGGGCAAGCAACAACGAAAGGCATTTCCAAGAGAGACCAGCAATCGATCTCAAGCTCCTCTAGAGTTGGTACATGCTGATCTCTGCGGTAAAATGTCTACACCTGCTTTAGGAGGATCTTTCTACTTCTTGCTGTTAGTCGACGATTATAGTAGAAAGATGTGGGTTTATTTCATTCGAGAGAAGGCTGATGCTTTTGAAAAATTTAAAACGTGGCATAAGTATGTAGAAAATGAATCAGGAAGGAAACTGAAGAAATTTAGAACAGATAGAGGAGGTGAATTCTTGTCAACAGAATTCAACAATTACTGTAAGGAGCATGGTGTGAAAAGGCAACTTACCACAGCTCATACACCCCAACAAAATGGCGTTGTTGAGCGCAGGAACAGGACAGTAGTTGAAATGGCTCGTTGTATGTTGAAGGCTCAAGACATGCCTGATTCATTCTGGGCAGAAGCAGTCAATACAGCAGTCTACATCCTCAATCGAAGCTACACAAAAGCTTTAAAGGGGATGACTCCTCAAGAAGCATATTCTGGTAAAAAGCCTTCAGTTTTGCATTTCAGAATTTTTGGTTGTTTCTGTTATGCACATATTCCTGATTCAACAAGATCAAAGTTGGATTCAAAAAGCAAAAAGTGTGTCTTCCTAGGATATAGTGAAGAGTCTAAAGCATACAGGTTATGGGATCCTGAGGCAAGGAAGATTTTTGTCAGCCGAGATGTGGTGTTTGATGAACGACCACACTTAGTAGAAGATAAAGGTAAATCTACTATCTCATCAAGCGGAGAAATATCTCACCTTGTGCCTATCAAAAGACAGGTTAAAGTTGAGGAGGAGGAAACATCTAATGGAGAAATTTCCTCAATAAAAAGCCAACCAGTTGTAGCTGCACAGCGTAAGCCACTACCGAAGTGGGCACAACAGCTCTTTGATGATCACAATCCACATGTAGATGTACCAGAATCATCATCGGATGGATTACGAAGATCAAAGAGAATAGAGGAGCAAAGGAGAGCCTCAGAACACATTGTTAACATGGCTCTAATGGCAGATATCATGGGTTCGATAAAGGAACCTACCACCATTGAAGAAGCCCTTGATGATCCAGATTGGAGAGCGGCAATGCAGTCTGAGTATGATAGTATACTCAAAAATGATACATGGGATCTAGTCGACTTGCCGCCAAAGAAGAAGGTAATAGGTACTAAATGGATTTGGAAAGCTAAGTATAAAGCTGATGGAACATTAGAAAAGTATAAGGCACGATTAGTTGCACAGGGTTTTTCACAGATTGAAGGATTTGATGTTCAAGAAACTTTTGCACCAACAGCACGCATGACAACTATTCGGACGGTACTTGCAGTAGCTGCACAAAAGTCTTGGCCTATTTTCCAGATGGATGTCAAATCTGCATTTTTGAATGGTCACCTCAAGGAGGAGGTATATGTATCTCAACCACCAGGTTTTGAGGTGCCCAATTCAGAAAATAAAGTTTGCAGGTTGAAGAAAGCTTTGTATGGACTTAAGCAAGCTCCACGGGCTTGGTACCAACGAATAGATCATTTTTTCAAAAATATGGGTTTTGAAAGAAGTACTTCTGATGCTAACTTGTATGTAACGAAAAGGGATAGCAAGCTAGTTGTTGTCATTGTATATGTAGATGATTTGATCATTACAGGAGATCATCAGGAACTCATCAATCAAACTCGGATCAGCTTGGGAACTGAGTTTGAAATGACAGACTTAGGTCTACTCCATTTTTGTCTGGGAATTGAAGTATGGCAAAGGAAGGATGGCATTTTCATCTCACAACAAAAATATTCCAAAGAAATTCTCAAGGCATTTGGAATGATGGACTGCAAACCAACTAGCACACCTATGGAGGTAAATCATAAGCTATCTATGGATGATAACATGCCTGATGTAGATGCTAAGAAGTATAGGAAGCTCGTTGGAAGTCTTATTTTTCTGTGCAACACTAGACCAGACATTTGCTATGCTGTTGGAGTGTTAAGCAGGTTTTCCAACAAACCTAAGGAGAGTCACTGGAATGCTGGAATGCGAATTCTAAGGTACATTGCAGGAACCTTGGATTTTGGTATTTTGTATACCACAGGTGATACACTCCAAGGATATTGTGATTCAGATTGGGCTGGAGATTGTGATTCTAGAAAATCAGTTTCTGGATATTGTTTCTCACTTGGTTCAGGAATATTTTCTTGGGTAAGTAGGAAGCAACCAACTCTCGCACTCTCCTCCACTGAAGCAGAGTACAAAGCAGCTTGTTTTGCTTCTTGTGAGGCAGTCTGGTTAAGGAGAATTCTTGCAGATCTTGGCTTTCCATCAAATATGCCAACTGTACTCAAGTGTGATAATCAAAGTTGTATGGCTATTGCAAAGAACCCAGTATTTCATGCTCGCACCAAGCACATAGAAGTACAGTACCATTACATTCGTGAGCTAATTGAAGATGAAATTGTGGAGCTAGAATATTGCCCAACAGAGGCAAATTGTGCTGACATATTCACTAAAGCACTTGGAAGAGAGCAGCTCAACAAGCATCTTCAACAGATGGGCATAGGACCGAGACCTACTTGATTTATCATCGGTAAACATTGAGGGGGGGTGTTAGTATATGATCAATGTCTACCCCTCATGATTGTATGCACATTTTGTAAGGCCCCCTTTATGAGGAGAAGCCAAGCATGCATTACCCAATTGATGGGAATCCCAACTTGAATGTTGGATGAAGGTCATGTTGGACCATGTAAGATATTATAAGGAAAGGGAGTTATCAGGGTCCCTAATTGTGGGGTCCGGGGCAGCGGTGAGCAGCCCCGGCTGGGGGGTCCAAGGGGGCCAGCGGGCCCCCTGGCTGGGGGGTCCCAGGGGGCCAGCGGGCCCCCTGGTGGGGGTCCGGGGGCAGCGCCCCCGGCGCGACGGTAAAGGGAATATTCCATGGAATATTCCCTGTCGGAGTCAGAAATCATTTATATTTGTTAGGTCGGTTCAACCAGTCTAAGCCGTGTATGGCAATTACGCGGGCGGTGGCCGCCCACGCTCTACCGCCCATGTATAGCCGTCCATGGCAGGCCACCCATGATCCTATATATACATGACTTCTGCACTACCTAAGAAATTGAGTTGAGCCAGCATACCTCTACCTTGTATCTCCCTATCTAGAGTTGTCTAGATCACCATTTAAGCTCTACCTTGAGAGCGCACGGGTGGACAACGCCATCATCTTTGTACTTGCTGCTAGTAGAAAATTGTTGAGATTCTCCTATATCTGTTATCTTCTCTGTTATTGCTCCTGTGTTATATTGCGTAACTATTGTCTTACACATATTTGGCTTAAAATTCTCAGATCTTTGAATCTCATTTGTATGGTTTACATGAACATAGTCAAGTGCACCACTTTTAAACAAAGTCATATATCAAACACATGTTGTGAACTAATTATTGGTTAAAATTTGCATTTGAGCAAAGGTTAAGCTGAATTTCCAACTAATATCACATGTCAACTTATAATAGTTTGTTTCTTCAATGGATGTTGTAATCGATCACCTCTACTCTACTCTCACTAATATATCCAACAAATATACATTTCTTTGCCTTGCCATCAAGTTTGTGATGTTGTTGTGATGGCACAAGATGAATCTCAAACAACCAAATATGTGCATATGACTAACCATTGGTTTGCATGCATATCAAGCCTCAAAAGGTGTAATGAATCTCAATGTTTTTGTAGGAAAATGGTTCAATACATATATTGCATGAATGCTTCCATCCAAAACGTATGTGGAAGATGCTTTCCTTTAACCATATACCATGCCATTATAAGAAGTTTTCTATTCTTATATTCTACAACAATGTTTTGTTGAGGTGTATATGGCACTTTCCATTGGTTTGGAATACCTCTTTCAAAAAGAAAAGAATTAAATTCATGTGACATGTAATCACCACCACAATCCATTCAAAGAGTCAAAATCTTATTGCAACAAAAAAATTAACCCACAACCAAAAATAGTTTAAAACAAGATAGTACCTCATTCTTCACTCTCATAGGATATACCCAAGTATGTCATGTTTCATCATCTATGAAGGTAACAAAGTGTACATGTTTGCCAAAAGATGGAGCCTTGAATAGACCACATACATCACGATGACAAGTTACAATGTGTATGTTGCATGTGTAGCACCATCTTTGGGAAAACAAGGATGATACATTTTTCCAAGTATATAACCTTCACATGCATGCTTTTCAATGGACTCAAGTGTTGCAAACCAATAACCATATACTTCTTTTGCAAGTAAGGCAAACAATTGAAATTGAAATGACCAAAACAAGCATGCCATTTCATTTTAGCCATAGAAGAAGTGTGAGTAAGCAAGACATTTGCATTAACTCTCTTATATGTATCCAAGTGATACAAGCCATTTTATAATTTCATCAAAATCACAATAACATCATCATTTATGAAACCATGAACCATACATTTGCTATCAATGAAATTCACTCAAAGTCCTGCAATAGTAATAGTAGGAAATAAAATCAAGTTTTCTCTAATACTAGGTACATACAATTGATTCTTTACAACAACAATACCTCCATTTATATCTATGAGTTGAATTTATCCAACTCCAATAGTAGGATAAGAGACATTGTTTGCACATACATGTCCTCCATTGGGTGCATCTTTCAAAGATGCAAGAACTCTTTTGCATGAAGTGATATGCTTTGAAGCACCAATATAAAAACACCAATCTAAATCAACCTCATTTACAATCATACATGTAGAATGTGATGATGAATCATAATGAAATGAAACAACACATGCTAAAGCATCTTGAGCAACATTACCTTCATCATTCTTTGCATTAGATGTATTCTCAACAATAGACATGCCGATTTCTTTCTTCTTTTCATTATGCTTGGCAAATTTTTTACATTCATCGATGGTATGTGCAACCTTACAACAATATTTTCATCTCTTATTCTTTTGCATATCACCATCAAGATTGAAAGGGGTGTAAGAAGAAAATTGAGGCTTTGGATTTGATGAACCCAAAGCTAAACCGTATGTGCTTTTACCTTTTCTGTTAGTCAAAAGTGTTTGTATTCCCTCAAGCAAACCATTTCTATTTTGCTCTTCTTGAAAAAGAAAAGACACAAACTCATCAAAAGTATACATATTGGATTTCCTTTTGCAACCAAATGAAGTGTTGTAACAAAGCTTTGAAAAGATCTTGGAAATCCTTTGAGTAATGTAGAAATGAGCGATGCATCCAAAATGATTTCATCAATGTTTGATAATTGATCTTTCAAATCCTTAATGCTTGTAACATATACATCAACTGAATCATATAGATACATCTTGACATTTCTTTCTCAAGTAAGCAAGCCACTCCTCATTATGCATTGCATACAAAAAGGAAGAGTGTCCGAAGCTTGCTTTGAAGTAGTGCAATATCGGATGTGTGGAACAATATGTTACTTCATAGAAATGGCAATCAATGCATGAGATCGAAAATCCATTCCATCCCATCTAAGTTTCTTCTATGTTTATAGAGAAGGCATACTCACTATACTTGAAGAAGAACCTAAATCTATGCCATGTGTAGTAGAAGAACTATCTGGCTGTTTATGGACATCTACTAGTATGTTCCATAATTGTTTTACCACAAGAACATGCTTAATCATGTAAGACCACATTGGATAATTGGTCCCATAAAGCTTATTGTCAGCTTGAAGGATGCCAAACAAGTCATTGTTGCTTACCATTCCACCAAAGAACTCAAAAGTAGCAAGATATGAACTTCAACAAAGCTGAAATGTAGTTCATAATTTGTAACTTTGATGGCAAATATGACTATAAAACTGTATTTAAAAGGGGATAAAACACTAGCACACCTCATGGAAATATTATCCAAGTGCTAAATTCTGTACTTTTACACTCCGGAATCGATTTGGATGGTTAAAAGGTGGTGCAATGATGGACACACAAAATAGTAGGTTAAGAAGGAGTTGAATTTTCTTTAATGCTGTTCTTGGTTGTGTGATAAAGTGAAGAATAGAAGTATAAAGACCCTAGAAGGAGACCGATTCATGAAAAAAGGCAATATCTAGAAGATCTCTATATAACTCTATGATCAGTAGTATGAGAATGAGTGAAATAAGAGCTATAAGTGAATTCTTAAGTACTATTTACCACCACATAAAATGTATATGTGGTTACATGGGGGAAAAAACTCCAACAAATTGTAGTCTAAACAGTGCCCATGTACAAGGAAATGATTCACACCAAAGCAATTCAAGGGACACAAGGTGTAAAACTTTCTTCTTCCTATCGTACTCCTATTATTTAGAGCAATTGGACTATACAGACTCAAAATCCATGCAAAACAAGCACTATCGTCCTTTGGAGACCTTTTGATGATTCCCACCTTCTCTCCTATTGTGCTTGAATGGCTCCTAACCTCGATCATAGCCTTGATAATTCTTGCCACATGGACTTGAATTTTGCAAACTAGTGGTAGCACCTGATGTCATGGGGATCCACCTATATGTGAGGTGTCTATACTAAAAAAATACAAGCGAAAGTTTAAGTGTAATATGGTGAATCAGGTTTCCTCTTCAAGCAAATGACCACATGGATTTTCAAGAAACTCAACAATCTCCTCAACAATGATCACTTGTGGTTTCAAATGCATAAGAATGTTATGGCATCATGATACCAAAATTTTTATCATACGAATCACTCTTGCATCAAGAATCGAGATGATGGAAATATGACATCGATTCTCCAGAGTCAAAATTTTTTGTAGGTCAAATTCCACCTACATACAATGCTTGGTACCACCCTCTAGTCTATAAAATATCAGGTTGCACTTGATTTGTTATGGAAGTCTTGTTCCATGCATTGAGCATGGAGTGCTTTGTGATATGGTCCATCACATTACAAGTTGCACAAGAAAGCTATTTCAAAGCACAATTAGCAACAATCTGCCTTGCATTTTGGCATTGGGTGCAATATATTTTCCTAAAATAATCTTGGAGATTTCTTGAAGTTAACCAAAAATTAGATGTAGGGTCCATGGTTTGCCATAGACATGTATACTCCATATTTAGATCTCATTCCAATTTCTCCATAGCTTCAATAATTTGGACTTAAATTTGAGTACCATTTAGAGCATAAAGACAAATATTTTCTTTTAACATTGGATTAATTCCATCCACAAACCAATCGCATACCACATTTGATGGACGATGCTACAAATGTGGAATTTTTTGTAGAGTGCTAAGGTGGGGCCAAAATCTACCTTGAAGGGCTTTATGTAGAGAGGCCTCATTCTTCTTTTTGGTGTGTAAACTTGGGCTTATATGCACCCTTTTAGGGCTCTAGGTCAAAGGGTTTCTTGTAGGGCTCCATCGTGTACTCCCTATTCCCTATTTTCTATCACTCACAATAGATGATGTTGAGATGTGGGGTATAATGTTATATTAATAATAGATTTTTTAACCTATACTTGATTGTATTAATTCTTTGTAGAAGCAATGGTCTTAAGTATCCAAATTTGTTTGACTAAAGGTTGTGGCTCTTTATGTAGTGACTTTCTTTGCTGAAATGGCTTTTTATATCAGGCTTTTTTTGTCAATGAATGCAAGGAGAATCCTAAAACTATTTTACCAATTTCTTGCGCACCCAAAATTGAAATTCAGAAGCTTCTGTTGCAATGAGAGACTTAGGTAACTAATAGTTCTTAGCCACTAGATGTTTACATTTTCTTAGATCCTTTGATCTCTTCTATACTTGTTTAGGCTCCTTTTCCAAATGAGCTTGATCAATAGGTGGGGCTATGTCTATATGTTCTGAGCATCATAGGTAGGCTCAAGAATTCTAGGACTTCCATTTGGGTTCAAGCCATTCATTGATGAGGAAGTGAAACAATGATTTTTTTTCCTTCCCACTTGAGTATCATTTTACCATTGGCTAGGTTTAGAATCACCAAATTGTCCAATAGACAATCTTGTCCCAAGATGATATATTTAGCTATATTATCATCCTTGTGGACTAAAAATTTTATTAATCTTTTGGCATTATCCAAATGCATGAGAAGTGTAACTTCTCTAATACATGGGGTTTGAAAATCTCCTAATCCTATCAATTAGGCTTCAATGGGTCTCAATTTAGTGCTCAAAGTCTATACATGAGATAGCCTGATCACATAAGCCATGACACCCATACCAATAAGAATTTTACCATACGTGTAGGGGAGTGCATTAATTGAGTAGCTATGTGTGTTCTTCTATCTTAGATCCATTGTGCATTTGAATTCACTTGACAGATGGCCATGAGAAAGGCTTGTGGTTGTATGAATGACTTCATTGGTACTTGTTTTTCGCATTTAGCATGCATGTTTTGATCTAAATGCTTTAAGAGCAATTATTTCTTACATATATGCTCTAGAGCTTCTTTTTGAGCTTGAAATCTAATCTGTCATTTCTCTTATCATCTATGTATGACCATTTGCAACCATCGTAAGGTTTCTACAATGAGGGGTTTTTGGTAGATCTTGAATCTACAATTACTCATATAGTTGGGAAAAAGATCATCGTCTAATGTGGCTATTGGAATGGCACCACTAGGGAGATACAACGTATCACATAGTATTGATTTCCTCTTTGCTGCAATTTCTTAGCATGCTATTTTGGGATGTAAAAAAGTACTAGCTCACCTTCTTGGTGCTCGTTATCCTTGATATGGGCATCAAAATAAGCCTTTTTGCATTTCTTATGTGCATAGATGTTGTTGCAGCCCTAAGGTACATCTCTTGTAATGCATCGAGTTTATCCACTAAAGCAGATAAATCATGAACATTCCAATCATATTCTTTGGCCAATTTGAGAGTTAGAACAAGGAAGTCAATAGGCGGAATGACATGTTGTCTATATACCTCAAATGGACTAGCTCCTAGCATGGTCTTATAAGAAACATCATAAGCCCAAACTACATGGTGTAGTTGTTTATCTGAGTCTCAATATCTCGACTTCATAGATTCTATCAAAATTATGCATATAATTTTATTGAAACTTGTTGGAGTTTGAGCTCTGTGGAAGCATGCGAACAACACATGGAAGAAGAAGAAGCTTGCAACACAACACACAATAATCAATGTATTACGAGAATGTACAAAGATAAATGACCCATTAGGGCTATAGGTGTACATACAAGCCGGGGGGAAAAACCTCCTAAAGAGGGAAAAAAGTGCCCCGGTGGTCCTAGTGTGTTCACACACATCACTACCTAAATTATCACCAAATCCCCCCTGGTAGTGATGCGATGAACAAGGAGCTCACACTCATGTGTAAGAAAAAGCCAAGCTATGAGGAATCAATCCACAAAAGGAAGTAAGCCCAAAGCTTTGCAAAAATCTTCAAACTTCTTCCTAGGCAGAGCCTTTGTGAAAAGGTTTGCAATGTTCTCCTATGTGGGCACATATGCCAAAATGATCTTTCCAAAAGAGAACCTCTCTTTGATGTAATGATAGTGCACCTCAATGTGCTTAGTGAGAACATGGAACACATGTTTCCTCGCAACTACCAATGCACTCTGACTATCAATGAAGATGGTGGTGGGAGAAGACTAACCAACACCCAAATTAGCCATAAGGCATCTGTGTCACACACACTCAAAAATTGCTCTGAAAGCTACCCTATACTTATCCTCACAACTAGAAGTGGCCATAGTAGGCTGCTTCTTGCTCAACCAAGATAGGCATGAGCTACCAAGCACGACGCAAAAAACAATGGTGGACACATGAGTGTCATAGCAATCAGCCCATTCAAAGTCAGAAAAAGCATGTAAATATGGCAGTAGTGATTCCCCCTTGGGATAAAAAAGTCCAAGTAGCTGGGTATCTTTCAAGTAGAAAAAAATGTGCTTAACCGCCTGCCAATGCTTCACACCTCAACAGTGCATAAACCTGCTCATCTGTTTGACAACAAGCTGAATATCTGGCCAAGTAATGCATAAATAAATCAAGCAACCAACAGTTTGCTTATATAGAACAACATCAAATGCATCTGTAGCATGATGACTATTCAACCGTAAGCCTATTTCCATAGGAGTAGTAATAGGTTTGCAGTCTTCAAGGCCAAAATGCTACAATAATGTGTCAATATATTATATTTGACACAAAGCTATTCCACCATCAACTTGCATAAACTTAATGCCCAAATAATGATGCAAATGCCGGAAAAAGCTCAACTGAGGCATGCAAATTAGCCTTTAAATCAGCAATATGCTTCTCATGAGGAACATTGATCAGCATGTCATCAACATAGACAACAATGATCAGAAGCACATCATTTGAATGCTTAACCTATAAGGTTCTCTCAATTGGAATGTTCTCAAAACCATGTGCAAGCAGGTAGGCATGTATCTTTTCATACCAAGCAGGTGGTGCTTGTTTCAAACAATATAATGCCTTTTCAACCTACACACTTTGTTTTCATGCCCTTTTTGCACAAAACCACATGGCTAAAAAACATGCACTTCTTCATGCAAATCACCATTTAGAAATACAATTTTAATGTCCAAATAATCTACGTTCGAACCATGATGAGATCCAAGTGCATAGATGCTATGAACAATAGTCATTCGACATGTAGAAGCAAAGGTCTTATCAAAATCAATGCCTCTTTCTTGAGCATAACCCTTTCCAACAAGCCTAGTCTTATACCTACCAATTGTTCCATAAAGCTTACACTTCAACTTGTATACCCATAAAGACCAGGTACCATTTTTCATAATAGCATCATATGTTGATTGCATAGTAGCCATCCAATTTTTTGATTTTTTGCTTCATCAAACAAAACAGGCTTATTCTCATCACAAATACTAGGGGCAGCCATAACATCACAATCTGATGCAAAAGAAGCACTATGAGGGCCGGAACGAGTACTATATGAAAGAGATGCATCTAATTTGCTATCACACAAAGTTTGCACCAATCATTTTGGCATAGTTTTTGCCTCCTCAATATTAGCTCTCTCATCAATATGTGCATCATGTAAATATGTATTAGAAATGGAATGATATGCATCATCACATGAAACCTGCAAAGGTTGAGAAATTGCCTCATTCGCACCAACACTAGACTATCCACCTATAAAAAGAGGCAGCAAGGTGTCATACATATCTTTGGAGCTAACTGATGTCTTCTTAGTACATGAAAGTAATGACAAAATAGCATCTTCTACAAAAACAACATCATGGCTAACCAAAATGCATTTATTCTATAGATGATACAGATCATAACCTTTGCTTTCAAAACTATACCCAACAAAAATACATTTCATTGCTTTATCATCCAATTTCCCGTGTTGTTGTTCAAGCAAAAATGCATATGCTAGAAAACCAAAAACATGCAGATGAGCAACAGATGGCTTGCAACCATGCCATGCCTCACATGGAGTGACAGACTGCAATGATTTAGTGTGACACCTTTTAAGTACATATGATGCACACATAACAGTCGCAAGCCAGAAACTATGTGGTAAAGCCTAACTCTTGACCACATAGTTTCTGGCCATCTCCATGATTGACCTGTTACTCCTTTCAACAACTCCATTATGTTGAGGTGTATAAAACACTGTACACTGTTACACCTTGCCATCTCCATGATTGACCTGTTACTCCTTTCAACAACTACATTATGTTGAGGTGTATAAAACACTGTACACTGATTTTTTATCCCACATTAAGCCAAAAATGCATTAAAATCAAAAGACGTATATTCCCCCCTCGATTAGAACGGAGGGTGCCCATCTTACATGCTGACATATTTTCAGCCAAAACTAGAAACTATTTGAAGCACATAAACACTTTGGACTTTGTTTTCAATGGATATATCCATGCATGCATGGAAAAATCATAATGAAACTCACAAAGTAAAGATAGTTCCCAAAAGAAGGTGTTTGAATAGGACCACAAACACGACTATAAACAAGTTGCAATATCTAAGTAGCTCGAATTAGACTATCTTTTGGGAAGGAGATTATCTTAATATGGAGGCTTAATATCATATACAATTGCTCAAATAAAAATTTTATAGTTGTTTTAACATCAATTTTAGTGTTAGCATGTTGTCAAAAAGTTCTATATCCACCTCTAGGGCATCTAGGGTGTATGTGAATCACTTAGTTATGATGAATCCAATTGATCTTCAAGCATACAAGTTCAAATCTTAACAAACTAGTCGCAGGCAAGATCAAGATAGTCAATGCTTTTTCTTTGCTTCCTAATTCCATGTCTCCTATTTTGTTAAGCTATGATGAAATCTTTGTTGAGCATTAACTTTGTCAAAAAATAGTATAGCCCTTTTTGTTTTTCATTTATTTTCTCTCATAATAGCTTTCTTTCTTTTAGAACCAACTTGCTATTCCCCTCATTTACTTTCTTATTATCATACATACACTTTTGATCTTTTAGTTTTACTTGTTCTTTTTTATATCTCTCTCTTTCTTTAATTCAGTCCCATTTTCTATCAGAACCACACAAGAGATGTTTGGATGTATGTCAAATGACAATCATGATAAGAATCACACATATATATGATGATGGTTTCAATAAGCTCAAGGGAGTACTAACATTTTTTGACTTTTGGATTATTCCAATGATTCAAATAATACAACAGTGGACTCCATTCACATTCTTCTTGGTACAAGAATGACCTAATCCAAAATTAGAGCTAGTATAATATGTAAAGAGCAGTACATAAAGAAAACCCTAATGTCCATGAATGACTGAGTTGGTAAGAAAAAAATATGCCACAACTCTCAATATAAATTTGGTATGGTTTACCAAAATTATCCCTAACATATATTGGTGTAACCATTATACATGTCACAGAAATGAAAAGTGGTATGTGTCATCCTCGATCATCACATATTGAACTTGATATGTCAACACTTCCCCTCAAGTTCAATGCCATGTCTTGTAATCCAAGCATCTTTAAAAACTTCTTCAACTTCTCTACTCCTAGTGCTTTAGTGAAAATATCAATAACCTGCTCATCTTTTCTCACATAAAGATGATCAGTAGCACCTGCTAGTACCTTCTCCTTGATGAAGCGATAGTGTATCTTTATATGACTTGTTCTAGCATGAAAAGTAGGATTTTGTGCTAACCAGATGCTGCTATGATTATCATAATAAATCATGATAGGCTTTTGCACTTCTACACCTAAATATGCAAGTAGCATCTCTAGCCATGATGCATCACATGCTTCCATTGCAACACTTCTATACGCAACTTTTGCGCTTGACAAAGCAACAATGGGTTGCTTCTTAGTGTTCCATGTAACAGAAACACTCCCAAGTGAAAATACAAAACCACTAGTAGATCTTCTATTTGGAATACAGCTAGCTCAATCTACATCCATGTATCCATGAACCTACAATTCTTTACTAGGTTCATAAAACAATCCATAATCCAAAGTAGCACCCACACAATGTAGAGTGCATCTGAAGCCATCTAAATGTGGTTTCTTGGAACTTGCATAAGTTGACTCTCAGGTCCTACAATGTGGCTTAGATTCAGCCTTCTAAATGTGACTTTTATCAAACTTTCCATAATATTCCTCTACATAGTAGCATTTTCCAATGTTTCACCTGAAGTCTTATCCAATTTCAATCTCTAATCTAATGGCATAGAAATTGGTTTACAAATTAGTGATACCATACCTTCGCAACATACTATACACCTTTTGCCTTTGGGGCAGCCATATATATGTTTCTGTATGTATAAACTCAATGCCCAAGAAATAGTGCAGCACACCAAGATCATTCATGTAAAATTCTTGCATAAGGAGTTGATTTACCTCTTTATTTTTTTCTTCATTATCACCACATACAATCAAGTCATCAACATAAATAGCCACAATTATGATGCCATCATCAACCTTCATTGCATATAATGAGTGATCTACATCACACAAAGAAAATCCAACGTAAGTTAAATAATCTGCGATCCTTGCATGCCAAGCATGAGGAGATTGTTTAAGCACATATAAAGCCTTTTTCAATGTGTAAACATATTCAAGGTGCTTCGAATCCTCATATCCTTGCGGTTGGTACATGCGTACTTCTTCCTACAACTCGCCATGTAAGGAAGCATTCTTCACATCCATATGATGCAAAATCCATCCTTTTGCTATAGCCAATGAAACAAGTGTAATAAAATTAGCCATTTTAAGTAGAAGGCTGAAGTTTCCTCATAATCAATGCTCTATGCCTGTGCATACTGTTTTGCTACAAATTGTGCTTTATACCTACTATGCTGTCACGAGGAAGAAGGTAAAGAAGAGAGCTCACACACACACTCTCACAATCAAAGAGAAGCACACACAAATTGAGGCAAGGAAGAATAATCTTCTTCTTCTTATTCTATTACATAAAAGGAATGTACAAGAATGACCTAAAACCAACAATACAACAAGTGCAATCTATAAAGAACATTACATAAGGAAAAACATTATGTCCATGAATGAGTGAGATGGTAAGAAAAAAATGTGGCATCACTCTCGGTAGATAAATCTAGTAAATCTCAATGAAGTATCCCTAACATGTATTGGCATGACCACTATACATGTTAAAGAAATGAAAAACTGCTACATGTCATCTTGGATCATCGCATGTTGAGCTTGATATCTCAACACTCCCCCTCAAACTCAATGCCTTATCCTCTAATTGAAGCATCTTTGAAAACTTCTTTAGCTTCTTTGCCCCAAGTGCTTTAGTGAAAATATTAACAACCTGCTCATATGTTCTCACATAGACAAGACCAATATCACCTGCTAATACCTTCTCTCTAATGAAGTGATAATGTAACTCAATATGCTTTGTTCGGGCATGGAAAACAAGATTGTGTGCTAACTGTATGCTGCTAAGATTATCACAATAGATGGTGATAGGCTTTTTCTCTTCCATACCTAAACTTGCAAGTAGCATCTCTTGCCATGATGCCTCACATGCTTCCATTGCACCACCTCTATACTTAGCCTCTCTAATAGCAATAGTGGGTTGCTTCTTACTGCTCCATGTAATAGCTACACTCCCAAGTGAGAATATAAACCACTAGTAGATCTTCTATATGGAATGCTACCAACCCAATCTGCATCGGTGTATCCATGAACGTGCAAATCTACACCAACTTCATAAAACAATGCATAATCCACAGTAGCACTCACATAACATAGAGTGTGCCTCAAAGCATCCAAATGTTTCTTCCTAGGAACCTGCATAAATTGACTTTCAAGACCAACAATGTAGCTTAGATCAGGCCTTGTAATTGTGAGATATATCAAGCTTCCCACAATTTTCTTCTACATAGTAGCATTTTCCAATGCTTCACATGATGTAGTATCGAACTTCAAATTCTAATCTAATAGCATAGAAACTGGCTTACAATCAGCCATACCATACTTTTGCAGCATACTCAAGGCATATTGCCTTTGTGACATCCATATACCTGTTTCTTTATGTATAAACTCAATGCCCAAGAAATAGTACATCACGGCAAGGTCTTTCATGTCAAATTCTTGCATAAGAAGTTGTTTTACCTCTTTAATGCTTTCTTCATTATCACCGACTACAATCAAGTCATCAAGATAAACAACCATAATTGTGATGCCATTATCAACCTTCCTTGCATATAGTGAATGATCTACATCACACATAGAAAACCCAATGGTGGTTAAGTAGTCAGCCATCCTTGCATGCCAAGCACGAGGGGCTTGTTTAAGCCCATACAAAGCCTTTTGCAACCTGCAAACATATTTTGGGTGCTTTGAATCTTCATATCCTTGTGGCTAGTCCATATATACTTCTTCCTATAACTCACCATGTAGGAAAGCATTCTTCATATCCATCTGATGTAAAGTCCATAATTTTACTGTAGCTAATGGAACAAGTGTTTTGACAGTAGACATTTTAGCTACAAGGCTGAATGTTTCCTCATAATCAATGACATATGTTTGTGCATATCCATTTGCTACCAATCGTGCTTTGTACCTGCTTATGCTACCATTAGCATTGTGTTTTACCTTGTAAACCCACTTGGAACCTATGGGTTTCTTTCCTTGTGGCAATGGAAGCCGCTTCCATGTTTCGTATCCATAAAGTGCAACCATCTCTTCATCCATAGCTTTTTCCCAATCTGCATTTCCAATTGCATCTTCAAAACAAGAAGGTTCATCATCTTGTATTACCTTAGTCATGTAGGCACAATGAGGAGCCATATAATTGTCATACATCAATCATTGCACTGAATTCCGCATCCTCCTAGATCTCCTTGGTCATAGATCACTTCTCCTTGTATCATCTGCATGTGCCTTTCTAAGTCCTAGAGTCTTCATAGAGGGCAATCCAGGTTCCTCATCAAGACTCTTTTTTGAACTGCTTGAATCTCCATCAACGTCTTCAAAACCTGCACATGTTTTACTACCAGCAGAAGGCTTTTCTTTACCTTTCTTGGATGTATTTGATGAATTTTCTGGATTGAAATTTCCACGAAATCTTCCACTCCATGGATTTGAGTTGGAATTATTGCTTGTTCATGCATCCGATCCACTCGAAACTTGAGATTTTGCACTTGATTTTTCAACATTTTCTTTGTCATTTGGTTCAAGATTTAGTCCTTCTTTGGCATCTGCATAGGAGCTTAACATTTCATCAAATACCACATCTCTACTTACCTTCACCTGTCATGTGAGTGTGTTATAACATTTATAACCCTTTTGCTCAAGGGAGTACCCAATGAAGATACATTTTTATGCTTTTGGATCAAGCTTTTTCCTCAAATCATTTGGAACATGTACACATGCAATACAACCAAATACTTTCATATGTGATAAGTTTGGCTTTTTACCTGTAAACTTCTCTTCAGGTGTAACTTGATGTACAACAATAGTCGGAGTTCTGTTCATGATATATACAACAGTATGCACAGCTTCTCCCCAATAACGATGAGGCATATTCTTCTCATCCATCAAAGCTCTTGCTATTTCTACAATATATCTATTTTTTCATTCAACAATGCCATTCTATTGTGGTGTGTACCTGCATGAAAAAAGACATCCAATTCCATGATTTTTAAGAAAGTTGTTGAACTCATTTGACATGTACTCACCTGCTCCATCAGACCTTAGTGTCTGAATATACTTTCCTATTTTCTTTTCCACCATGGCCTTAAAATTTTGGAAGTGAGCGAACACCTCACTCTTCTCTTTCATGAAATATACCCATAATTTTTGTGTATGTTCATTAAGAAAAGTAACATAAAAACTGCAACCACCCATAGATGTGGTCTTTGTAGGACCCCAAACATCTGTATGTACTATTTCTAGTACATTCTCACTAACACGCTTATCATGCAAAAATGATGCTCTTGACTGTTTATCGAATTGGCATGCTGCACATACCTTTTACATTTCTGCAACTTTGAAATTTGGTAGTCCATTGACAATATCCTTTGCGTGCATCAATTTTAGCCTCTGAAAGTTTGCATGTCCAATTCATTTGTGCTAGACCTCTATATCAACAATAACTCTTGCACCGTTTGCAAACATGGCTCCATTCATTTCAAGAATTTTCACATTTAAGGTGAACATACTACCCACTTTGTTTCATTTGGAAATCAATCTTCCATTGTGTTTGTAATCTTGTATATATAGCCCATCAACATTGAACTTGACTTGTAATCTCTGGTCAACCATTTGTCCAATAGAATTTGGAACATGCAACACATGAGCAAGATGTTTTAACTTTCCGTCCTCCATAGATAGTGCTATGTTTCCTGTATGTTTGATAGGGTGTGATGTGTCATCACCTGTTTCAACATGTCTAAGAATTGATAATTTTTGCAAGTACTAAACCATTCCACATGACTGTTCATGTGATTTGAAGCACCTCAATCAACATACCACACATTATCATTCGATTTTGAAGCATCTTCCAAAGCCTTTACCTTTGCCCCTTCCTCTGCCAGAGTAGAATACCTGCTCAGAACTAGGTTTTCCTTGGGAGTTGGAGTCCTCACCAAGATTCTTTTCTCCAATAATAAACATGGATACCAAATCAACAAAATGCAGAATATTTTCCCGGTCTGAATAGATGTTCTGAATTGCTTATATGCGGATCCTAAACCATGAAGGCATACTTCCACCTTATCATCATCATCATCTACATTCACACCAATAGATGCAAGTGACTCACATATGCTTTTGATTTTCAAGGTGTAGTCACTTACTGACATGACCTTTTTCTCCAATGTATGCAACTCATTCTTGAGTTGCAATTTCCATGCCTTTGTATTAGTCTCATAAAATGTGACCAGACTATTCCAAGCCTTTTTTGGAGTCTTGGCATCCTGTATATGACCAATCATGCTATCCTGTATGATAATGGATAGCCAATACATTACCTTTCGTGCTCCTTGATTCCAATCTTCATACACTCCTAATTGGTCTACAGTCCGATTCCTCTCTTGTAACTATGAAGCATTTTCATTCTCTCCTTTGATGTACTTCCAATAGACTTTCCCATAAGGAAATTCTTAAATTCTTGGAATATATAAGTGTTGCCAAACATCATGCAAGTTACAATTTTGCAAACTCACCTGGCTTTTTTGTGGGCCCCATCTTGCGGGCTCAAAATGGAGGCCTTCTACCTTCACACCAATTTTCGTAGCAATCTGAGGTCGTTTGTGAATCATGCTTTCTCCACGCCTTCTCATGTACTCTTCACCGTTTGCCTTCTCATGAGCTCTCTGCAGCCACACTGGCTCTGATACCATGTCACGAGGAAGGAGATAAGGAAGAGAGCTCACACACACACTCTCATAATTAAAGAGAAGCACACACATAGATTGAGGAGAAGAAGAATGATCTTCTTCTATTACATGAAAGGAATGTACAAGAATGACCTAAAACCAACAATACAACAAGTGCAATATATAAAGAACAATACATAAGGAAAAACCTAATGTCCACGAATGAGTGAGCTGGCAAGAAACAAATGTACCATCACTCCCGGTAGATAAATCTAGTAAAGCTCAATGAAGTATCATTGAAATATACTCGCATGGTTAGTATACATGTCAAAGAAATGAAAAAAGGATATGTCTCATCCTGGATCATCACATGTTCAGCTTGATATCTCAACATATGCTACCATCAACACTGTGGTTTCTTTCTTTGCAGCAATGGAACCATTGTACATGTTTCATTTCCATAAAGTGCAACCATCACCTCATCTATAGCTTTCTGCTAATCTGCATTTCCAATTGCATCTTCAAAACAAGAAGATTCAACATCTTGTATTAACTTGGTCATTTAGGCATAATGATGATCCAAGTAGCTATCATATGTTAATTGTTGCACTAAATTTTGCATCCTTTCAAATCTTCTTGGTCTTGGGCCACTTCTTCTTGTTGTATCATCTACAAATGATTTTCTTACTTTTGGATACTTCATAGAGGCCAATCAAAGCTCCTCATTTAGGCTCTTCTCTGAACTCCTTGATCCTTCATCAATGTCTTCAAAACTGCTAGATATTTTATTATAGAAAAAAAAACTCTTTAACTTTCTTGGATTTAATTGATGAGTTCATCATACTAAAATTTCCACCAATCTTCCACTCCACAATTTTGAATTGGAATTATTTCTAGGTGACACATCTATTCCACTCAAAACTTGAGATGTTTCACTTGCGTTTTCAACATTTCCTTTGTCATTTGAGTCAACATTAAGTCCTTCTCTTGCAGTAACATAATAGCTTTCCATTTCATCAAATACCACATCTCTAATTCTCTTTACCTTACAAGTGATTGGGTTGTAACATTTATATCCTTTTTGCTCAAGGGAGAACCTTGTATGTCTAGCAAAACTATATTATCTTGGAGAAGTGGAAGATTAGATTGAGTGGGCTCTAGTTCCGCTGCATTCACATGGGCTTTGTGGATTGGTTCATTAGGTTGGTTCTCTTGTTGTACCTCTTGATGGGATTGCACCACCATTTGAAATTGGTCTTTCGGTATATGTGTAGGAAGAACATTATTTGGAACTTCTTCTAGAAGCTTTTGGGATACTTCAATCATTTGTTGACACATTGGTAATCATTAAAGTCCCCTCTTAGGTAACATTTTTCATGATCTTCTATTGATGATCTTTCTTGCAACCTATCATGGTATGATCTTCATCCTTCCAACTCACTTGTTAGAGGGTGAGCTAGGATTGAACCTCGTTGAGGCCATGGATTTGGATAAGCACATGCATGTGATAGTGAAGGAGCACTATCCTACTACATTCTTAGTTTTTGAGATATGTCTTGCTCCCTATTGAGCTGATATTCTCTCTTTTTGGGATCATCTTGCTTCTTAGTAAGCGCATCTTGCTTGGACTTGAGAGAGTCCTCAAGTTCAATAACCGTTTTCTTCCATTTATTAACCTGTCTACCTTGTTGAGTCTTTCAGGTCCCCTTAGTGGGTAGAGAATGCATTTGTGTCCATCTTTTCTTTACTAATGATACAAGCAGTGTTTTTTCTCGTGATGAAAAATGATTAAATTCTTTCACTTTTTGAATAGATTCTAATGTAATCCAATAAATGTTTCCTATCACAAACTTATCGATATCAATAATTTGTAAAAGTTCCATAAAATGTTTAGTGATACTGACAATGTTTTCAAGATTACGCCATAACATTCGTGACTATAATAGAGACATACACTTCAAAGATGCAACTTGGTAAGAAGGATACATATCTAGTCATGCCTCCCATATTTAATCCACAATCATTTCTACAAGTGCTCGCTTGACTTCAATCCACTGAGCACAATATAGGCTATTGCAAATCATGTAGCACAAAAGATATGAAGTGTTTTATCGAGGGATTTTGAATGAAAGAACAAATATGAAAATTGATGTTCTTGAATAAATTTGACTGCATGATTTGCATCTAATAAACTTTTGATAATGAAAGATAATCTACCTTTATCTTGTAATAATAGATCTAGTGTATGAGTTGTGCATGGAACCCAAGTAATGCCTTCATACTTGTTTTGTATTGCGATTCCAACACTTTGAAAATTAGATGCATTATCAATCACTATCGGAGTGAAATTCTTTGGACCACCCATGCAAGATATAGCATGTTCATATATCCTTACAAGACAAAAAGAACTTTTCTCTTCAAGAGAAGTATCAAAGCTTCCAAAAACATGCTTCCCTTTGGACATCTAAACATAGCATTACTCAGTGGCTTCTTCTGACAACTTGTCCATCCATCATTAGTGCTAATGTGCATCCATACAATCGAGCATTGTTCATTTTAAAATAGCTTTAGTATTATTCCTCACTTTATCTGCATACTATGTTCGCATTTTACTATAATCTGACATGCTGAATCCTTTCTATGTAGTTCACATCAAAGCATCTTTGGAAATAGGATTATGAATAACATTGAAAGGAATCCCATGCGGTAAAAATGCTCCAGTCCATTTAAGATGAAGCTCAAGACAATCTTGCTTTTCAAAAGCTATAGGTATTGTATTTTGTGGTTTAGTACAAACAAACCATGGTGACACATTATTAGATCCATCATTTTTACTACATTGAGCACATCCACTCTTTCTTGAAATAGCTAAAGAAAATGGAGTACATGTATCTTAATTATTCTCAAAAATAGTTTGTGATACTTAGTAGAAATATCATGAGGATCCTCTATTTCCATTGATACATCTACTCGTTCTTGCTCTACACTCGGACTTCTTCAAAAGTACTATCAATTACTCATGCTTTCAAATCTTTTTGATATCACACCTTGGGATTTACATTTATTTTCATAACTTGCAAATTGTAAATCAATATTAAATAAGATATACATTCCACTAAATATATATCTTAAAATATATACAAACTACTCTAAATCTCTCATAGATTTTTTAAAAATCTATTAATCTATGTATTTATCTACCTATCTATTTATATTTCTACCTCTTCATATAAACAATTAGATTTTAACTCATAATCATACGTGCACTTACACTTACACATACTATTCTGAATTAAGAATCAATGTTAGGCTAGGCAATCACTATAGATTTTAATTCTCAATCATACACACACATACACTTACATATACTATTCTGAAGTAAGAATCAATATTGAGTCATACAATCAAAATAGATTTTTATCCTCAATCATACACTTACACATACTATTGTGAAGTAAGAATCAATGTTGAATTAGAAAATCACAATAGATTTTAAATTCTCGATCATACGGACATACACTTACACATACTATTATGAATTAAGAATCAATATTGATTCACACATTCACAATAGATTTTCATTCACAATTATAAACTCATATGCACATGCAAATATAATTGGATGAAACTTTGTTGGATACCTTTACAATACAAGGGATCTGAGAAGGTATTAATAAGCTACAAGACAAAGCTATCCAGAGACCTAAAAGCTCTGATTCACTTATTAACACCTTCTCAACCCTCAAATTATCAAAAAGAAGATAAAAGATTTTCCAACACATACAATAGATTTTGATTCACAATCATACACACACAAACACATGCATGTACTATTGTGAAGTAAGAATCAATGTTGTGTCAAACAATCACAATAGATTTCGACATACAATTATACATTCACATATACATACACATACTATCGTGAATAAGAATCAATATTGATTCAAACAATCACAATACATTCATAGAATCACATACGCATACACATACTATTGTGAACTAAGAATAAATGTTGATTCAAACAATCACAATAGATTTTCACTCACAATCATACACACACATATACATACACATACACATACTATTGTGAATTAACAATCAATATTGATTCAAACAATCACAATGCATTTTTACTCACAATCATACACACACATATATATACTATTGTGAAGTAAGAATCAATGTTGAATCAAACAATCATAATAGTTTTTAACTCACAACTTTAAACAAACAAAAATATTTTTCCTATATCTTTTTAATACTAACAGACTAAATATTTTAAACAAGATCTTTTACCTTTTTCTTTGTACAAAATTTTAAATTCGCAAAAAACAAAGTAACTTTGATGATGTATAGTTCTAAGGGATTCTTTTATAAAACATTATTCAAACGAATAGATTTCAATTTAAAGACTCTTTTATCTAATTATTTTTTATCAAAATGTTTTTAATCGAAATAGCTCCGAATTTTTGTGCAAAAACTATTCACTCCTATCCAAATAAGCTAACATGGCACCAAATAATTTGGTCAAATAATAATGGTTTAATGTAAAATTCCATAATTATTCATGAATAATTGAATTGTCGAATAATGAATAATGCAACCTAGAGTACCATCATAGTTTATACATTATGGGTGATGGTTTCCTTCTTCATTTGATAAAGAGTATCAAAGCAACTACCTAGCATGGTCTCTAAGGATGGAAGCATATTTTCAAGGATGAAACCTTCATCGATACATCTTTGGAGATGAGATGATGCCTATGAAAAGGATCAAAGGATAACCAACACGAGGAGCAAGAAAAGTTGAACACATGGTGTGGAAAGGATGCTTTGGCAAGGTCATACATTCTAAACTCTATTTTTTATTTCTTAATTCCACAAAAAAGGACATATAGGACTTGACAAGAGACTTGGAATGCTTTGGACGCATTCTTATTTTCAAGAAACAAGCCTAGGAAGAATCAAGTATGGATAGAGTTCACATCTCTCAAGAACAAACCCAAGCAAAATTTCACCAAATTTTCCATAAAGATTAAGGATAGAGCTCATCAATTAAGAACCATTAGAGACTTCATAAATGAAGAAAAAATATTCAAAAATGTAGTCAATGTAATCAAAGTAGATGACAAGTGGGAAACATTCACCACTACCATGGACTTATACATGGACATGAAAGTACCATACTTCAACACACTCTTTGGAAATTGCTTCACTAATGAAGCCAAGCTTATGAAGAATGGTGAGACACAAATTCTCTGCCCTTTACATGAATAAAAGTAGAAGTAAAGTTTTGAAAGGAAAAGGCAAAAAAATCTGATGAAGAAGCAAGTACCTCTCAAGCTAACTTTGGAGATAGATGTAGAAGTTAAAGAGGATGAGGTACTGGTGGTAGACAAGGTAGGTGGAATCCTCAATGTTCCTCACCTTGCACCATATGTGGATTAAACAAACATATCAGTAAGCATTGTTTCAAGAACCCAACAAACTAGAGAGGAAGAGGATATAGCACATGAGGATATGGAGCTCCTAGATCTAGATATAAGAATACTTATGGATACAAAAACAACAACAATTACAATAACAATTATCAAGGTGGCTACAAAGGTAGAGGAGACTACAACAACTATGCTAATGATCAATTGCAAGAGGATTCACTTCTGCTCATGAACATTACAATGCAAGGAGGTAAATCACATGAGCATGTGTTCTATATTGCTTCTAGATGTTTGAATTGTGTAGCACTACTCTCAAATTTGGAAGACCCCAAGAACGAACATGAGGTACAAACAAGAGTTGAAACAAGGCAGCCTATGGAGAAGATTGGAAATCTCAAGACATGAAATGGTAACATGAACTTGTTGAGCAGAGTTCTCTATGTACCTAGTATCACTAAGAATTTAATAAGTGTAGGATAGATTGTGGAAAAATTTTTGTAGGTGAGGTTCACAAAATGTGGAGCTTATGTAGAAGACTGGTACCAATGATTCAAGAAGATAGCCAAAGGAGAAAAGATACGTAGGCTAATTACTTTTGAGACACAAGGAACATAGCATTCTTCAACTATGGAACTCAAACCCTATCAGAGTTAGAGGTTTGACATTAATGTTTGGCTCACATTCAAGAGAGGACCTTAAAATAATCCAATAGAGATCAAAGCATACTTGGCCAATCAAAAATTTCAAGGCAACATATGATTTACAAATGTAGTTTATGTCGATTTGGAAAATCACACAAGCAACCATTCACAAATAAGGGATATTGGTGTAGCCCAAGCATGAGAACCACCTCCTTTGCTTGTCAATCTGTGGAGACAGAGGAGGATATGAAGATCATGAGCAATTGTGGCAAACAAATGTGAGTGAAAAGCACATACATGCACACACACACACACACACATGCACACAAGGCAAGGTAACAAAGATAGGAACAATGGAAGCTCTGATTCTCGATGACTCAATTACACTCTTCAAGAAGCTCTTTCTCTAACTTGCAAAATTCAACTAACCAACCTAAAAAATGATCTCTCCAGCTCTTTTTATAGTTTTTAAACTAGTTTTGGCCCTGCCCAGACCTAATGTCTGACCTAGTTAAAATTTAGGTTCCAGGGCTTATTTGAGGGCCCAAATGGAGTCTAGAAATCATGAAAACTGCTATGTGGATACTTCTAATACTCCTCAAGCTTGAGGACTCCTTGTCTTGAACCAAATGGAGTTGAAAAAATTGAAATAATATTTACAATGGTTTTTAGTGACCAAAATCACTATTTTATAGCGGTTTCTTTTGAAAATTTGACATATACTTCTTGGAGCTCCCTACATGCTCCCTCTTCTTGTGTGTCGACTTCTTTGACGTGTTCCCCCACCTTGTGCTTGACCTTGAGTGCAAAACACTCCCCCCTCCTGATGTCTATCATCCTTGATAGATCCTTATTGGAGTGGCTATTCCATGTAGTACTTTGAGAGGTAGTGTCCATCATGTAACAGCAACAGCAGTTTGTCTCTCAAATGTAGTAGGGTTGGTTGTCCTATTCTTCATTTTTTCACTGCTAGCCTTTGGAAGTTTTAGTCCCTTTGTATGTACTTCTTCCTTGGATTCTAGCATGATGGTGTATTTGTGAGCTTCCAAAAATTGCTAGTTGCTCAAAAGAGGTTGTCAATCTAGAATTTGAGCAATTGTCGGCTATGAGTTGCTTCATAGGTACTGATGTTGTAACCTTGATGTCCTCCCGCTTCATAGGCTTCACAAGTTTCATGCCAAGTACTTGTAACCCATCATGAATGATGGGTAAGTGTGTTAGTGCATGGGTTGAAGAAAATATGTGCCTTTTGCACGACCTTGTAATGTGGCCCTATGCATGCTTACTAAGGGAATGCATTGTAAAAAGTATGGTGCAAAAATTGGGCCTTGAGCTAAGTGCTCAAGGCTATGCTAATGAAGAGGTTTCCTAATCTATCATTGTTATAGTGTTACCAAGGTAGGGAATTCTTACCATGGTGAATGGGCGATCGATGTTTATCTCTTCGTGTTGTACTCCCATCTTGGTGATTGATCATTGTCTTTTCTTTCATTGTTGATGTATGTCCTTGTTGATGGTTCACTGATGAGATTCTTTGAATGCATGGTCTTGTCTCTTTTTCCCTCTTTTTTTTCATTTCTCTCTTTGTTTCTTTTTGTTTTTTTAAGGAACAATGTCATAAAACAAGAAGAAAGAGGCTAGTATCAATAAAATAGTTTACATATTTCAAATGTGTCTCATGTGCCTAGGATTTTCAATTGTGTCTATGCATGACCTTGTAATGTGGCGCTATATTAATGCATATTGTGGAAATGCATGACTTGAATGGTGCAAAAGACGGGGTTATGCAAAGAGCACATGGTTTTTTCACGTCGAGGCTTCCGATGTTACTTGCAGATGTTGATGCAAGCTTTGTTTGGAGGTATCCATTGGATCTCGAAATGATGCAATCAATCAATGATTGAATGCAAACTGATCATCCCTCCTTATAGGGATCCTTTTTAGAAAAGTATTTGACTGCATATAGATCACTGTTGGCCTCTTCATCTTTGGATGGTTTCTTAAACTTTGTATCTTTAGTGGTTGGCTCTTTGGTTCTATGGGGACTACTAGTGCTTTTGGCTTTTGAACCCATACCCTTGATGACTGTCTACTTAGTATTGCTGAAGAGGTGAGTTGATCTTTTTTTTTTATCTTTGTGCTTGGTTCGAACCCTTGCCTCACCTTGGCTTCTTTGTTGAGACTTTTCTCGTGGGCGAGGGCATGGGGTTTTGTGTATGTACACGTTCCTTAGGTAGCCACATGCATAATTGCCCTTGTTGAGTAGTAGTTAAGTCCTTAGGCACCTAACTTTTTCAGATACCTTGTTGTTGAGCTTGTCCTAGTTGCTTGGTTCTTCTTTTGACATGATTCGCTTGCCTAGATTGGAATTTGTTGGGGCAAAGCTGGTGGTTGCTTTCATTTCATTATCGATATTTGTTTAGTCTTGAAACTTGGTTGAGATTTTGTCCTTGTGTATCAAGAGGGAGGTTTTGTAGTAGCTTTTGTCACACAGGTGGCCTCCTTCATGACATGTGTGAGGAGATGGTTGGATACACTCCAAAGATGAGGTGGTGCTGCACAAATCCTACTCTACACCTGCCAATGTAGCTTCAGAGTACCTTAGTAGAGACCTTTAGCTTCCCAAATATGCATTTGGATCTACAATGTACCTTGGAGCATCACCATCAAATAGTTATATCAAAACAAATAACTTTCAAGGTTGATGAATTCCAAAAACTTGCTATTTATGGACTTGATTCTTCTCAAAATTCATCCAGTGCTCACTCACTAGTTACAACTGGCTCAATACCTTTTAGAAATAGCTAACAAGGAAGTTATTTCACTAATTTAGGATACGTACATGATGAGAAATCATATTAAGAAGTTGGGGGTGCAATCACGACTTTTGAGGCTAGTTATAATTGGGCCGAGAGCTTTTAGAAATAGCTAACTAAAGTTCTAAGATTGCAATAAGAAGTTATCTCACTAATGTAGGATGAGTACATGATGAGAAATCATATTAAGAATTTGGGGGTGTAATCCCAACTTTTCAGGAGGATGATAGTGAGCAGACATAGGTGACTTGCAGAGAACTTATCTCACACTCTATTGAATCAAATGATGTGAAACTTGATACCTCACAAGTAGAAAGTTTAAGCAACATATATCAAGTTGAATCATATTAGTTCGATAATTATACATAGAGAAGTCGCCAAGACAAACTCATTGAAATGAAGTCTTAGCAGCAGGTAAGAGTACACATGAAGTAACGTGCACTAACCGAATCAAATGTGTATAATTATGAATGTATGATACAAAGGAGATGATTTAGGCTTACTCATACATGTTTGGGCTTAGTGTAGCCACAAGATTGAATCTCAATGGGTCCTTCTTCCCACTGCTCTACACGTGACTAAAAGATCATGTGTTTTTATAGATATGAGATAAATTTGAAATTTGAATCTACCACCTAAAAGTGATCCTAACTTTTAGGATCTTGATTGATTTGATTCCAACTACTAGGTGGGTATGACTTGTATCTTGTAATGACACGAGATTCCTTCAATCATCTACTTTTACTTTTATCTCAAGTGTTAAAACTCATGGTTTTCACGAGAGGTGTCCATATGTGTCTTATGAGTAGTCCTTCAAGACTTTATGCAATAAGTCTTGATATTTGGTCAAGCATCAAGACTTGCCAAATGTATCAACACCATGTAGTTGAGGTTGTCCTCCTGTGCTCTGCAAAATTTATTGTTCCAATTGTGACCTTGATACTTTTGGAAGAGAATGGGGTTCCAACACTTGCATGATCTGCCCATCAATAGGTGATGAATGGTGCACATTGGACTCTGTACTGCTTGCAAAGTGCGGGGTAATGGAATCAAAAGGGTTTCTACCTTCCAATTCAATTATTAGGCATTTCTTGTTAACCAAAACTTGAAGCAATCGCTATTGCAAGTTATTACAGGCATGTTGCTTTAGTGTATAAACCAAAACTAGGTCTCCCTCTTTCAATCCTTTATCTTTTATGTGTGCATCAAAGTATGCCTTTTGTCTTTTCTTTGCAGCATATGTTCCTTCTACTGCTTGTAGCCTAGTCTCACCTAAGCATTCTAGATCAAATATTGTAGAGGACAACTCACGTCCGTTCCACTCGTGCTCTTATGTTACTTTTAAAGTTGGGATCAGGAAGTCTAATGGTAACACAACATTCTGTCTGACGAGCATCTGAACTGGGCTGTCATTGAGTACCATTTTGTAGACAACTCGATAAGGCAAAACAACATGATGAAGTTGTTTATCCCAATTAGAACGTTTATTATCTACCTATTTTGTCAATACATTACATAGGATCTTATTTGTGTTCTTGGCTTCTCCATTAGCTTGTGGATGATTGGAGGTAAATTTCTTATGTATCACCAAGAATTGTTGGAGAAGGTTTTCAATGACTTAATTCAAGAAGTGCGTACCTCTATCACTTACTAACTCTATTGGTAACCCATATGTGGTGAACACATTCTCAAAAAAGAACTTAGTTATCATTTGAGCATCATTCTTTATCCTGGGTTTTACTTCTACTACCACTTTGTAAGGTATTATGTGGCTACAATAATGTACTCTGCATCAGAGTTTCTAGCTAGTGGGTTAATAGGACCTACAAAGTCTATACCCCACTTCCAAAATGTGCATCCTCCCATCTGCAAGAGAATGATGATTACGACCACCACGTGTGTGTTGACCTAAGTATCAACTTAGGGACTTGCGGAGAAAGAGACTATACCTCAATCCCCTCACAAGTGCATATAGTGGGGATACACGCTTTTAATTATCAATCCAAAGAGTATACAAACCTAGCCGAGTGTATGAAGACATGCAATCATGTAATGGTCAATGCAAATGAACTACTCAAAGAATGTAAATGAGGCAAAGACTTATCCAAACAAGCTCCAACTGTTGATCAAGGCGAAACGATACTTGGTGCAGCAGCCGTCAGTATTTTGGACTTTTCTCCCGGCTTCGAACTCCAAATATAGCGAATAGCATATGCGTTTCGAAGCTCTCGAGAAGACGCATCCAATGGCAGTGGTTTCACTGAATTCTGACGCTCCTACTTCAAGTTATGAGCGAAATACTGAGTCGCGGGAATACTTTCCTACACTTCAGCACTTCCTACACTTCGCACACACCTTTTCTACAGCAAAGAAACACTTTCATGGATAGACCACACTCACAAGCACTCTTTCCAAGCATTACACATGCATACAAGCTCACGACGAAGAAGATGAGGAGGGAAGAAGACACAAATTCGAATTTCTGTGCTCTCTATTCTCACAATGGCAAAAAGTTCTTTACAAAGAGTCACATTTGACTTATATACTAGTGCCCTAAAAATGGTCCTTTCACACAAGAGACCGGCACTTTATTCACTAAAGGACTAAATTTCTACTATTTTACATGGATATGCTTCTAATCTTCTGTGGGGATGCATCTAGAGGACTCCTCTAGTGCCTTTACAATGGAAAATATATTACAAGAATGATTATGATACAAAAATATGAACTCCAAATCGGAAAAATTTTGGGGCCCGTCTTTTTCTCTGCTTTGTGCGCTCTTTAGCTCTGCAACACAGAATGATTATGATACAAAAATATGAAGTCCAAATCGGAAAAATTTTGGGGCCCGTCTTTTTCTCTGCTTTGTGCGCTCTTTAGCTCTGCAACACTCTCCCCCTCTTCGTCTCTGTCGTCCCTTGACAGGCTTTGCTTCTTGTCATCAGTTTGTTGTCCGCACACACCCAGTGGTCAGTATTGTCTGATTCTTGATCTTGCATTACGTTTTAGAGGCGCTCTGATTTGTCCTGGTTGCACACATCGGACCTTGCTGTGTTATTCACTTCTTTTCACTGCACGCAACCTTTGCTCATTGTTACCTGTTTATGAAACAGGTGTTCAGTTTTGACGGCCTCTTCTTAATTCTTGTTTTACATTCTCTGGGCCTGATGTATTCGCCTTGCTCGCCCGCAACCCTTGGAGTTAGACTGACTACCTGATATTCCGCAGTCTAATTCACCTATAGGTTCCTTAATTCTGGGTTGCCACACACGCCACCAGTGGAAGGTCTGAAGATGTGGTGCTTCAGTCTTCGATTTGGACCTTCCAGAGATCAAGAGGTTGAAGCACCCAGGTGGGTTACGTCCTTTCCTTGGTGTGTGTGCCCCTGTGGGGCTCTGTGCAGAGATGGGTGTTGCGCCCCTGCGGGGCTTCTTGCAGAGATGTATCTTCAAATCTTGCTTTTTAGTGAAGCTGCTTCTTTCGTTGTCTTCTTCTTTTCTTCTTTTTACTCGATTCTCCCTCAACACTGCCCCCCTCCTGGACTCTGTCGTCCCCGACAGGCTTTGATAAGCGACGGGCATATGTTTGATAAACTCTTTGCTCTGTATCATTCAGCTGATTGGCTTCACGTATCATGAGTTGTTTCCATTGTTCTGCCCTCACACCGTCATTGGGTGGCTGTCTGTGATCTGCGAAGAAGCTTAATTCATATGCCACGAGTCTGGCATTCAGGTTGGATGACATCTTCAAAAAGATCTCTGAATCTATTTCAAAGAATCCTGTAAAAAACACTTCTTCAAATGTCTGCATATATGGACTTGGCAAGAACATAAGCCTGGAGTAATAAGCCATTATAGTTGGTCTGCTTGGCATCACTGATAGATCAAAAATAAGTATGTCTGTGCCCTGATTAATTCCAATAAAATTCAAAAAGGTGTATGCCGCATGGTTGAAAACTTTCAGTACAGTGAGTAGCATACTAAGTATTTTATTTGTCATTTTGACAGCTAAATCTGGTATTGTCGCATAATTTTGTAGCCAAAATTCTATGGACTTGACCATATAATCCTCCGTTGGCAAATAATTATGTGGAGGGCTTGGAAGTAGCGGATAATTCAGCCACTGATTATTTATTGTACCATTCCTTTGCAGGTCCAAAAATGCTCTCGCTTCTCTTCTACGAGGTACAGGACAAAATGCAGGGTTTACCTGCAGGGAATATGGAGCAGCTTGCCAGTGTATCCTTAGTGTCGGATGTTTCTCCAAAAACTTTCTTCTCCAAACTGGCTGTGCGGCTTCAAATTCTGCTTGAGTGAAATTGAATGTGTCATTCTCGAAGTTGAGCTGCTCATCAGGGCTCGTTTTTGTGATCTTCTTGATATATTGACGTGTTTTCTCTTTCAGTAATCCGTATGGAATATTGAAAGGCTTCATAAGCGTCTCTAAGTCTTTTCCTTTGATCTTTGCTTCTTTCATGACTTTAATAACTTCATTTTCAAAATTTTTCGTCAATCGGGACACCACTAGTGCCCGTTCCTTCTGACTTATTTCTGCAGTATATGGCATAGGATGATCATCATGTATATCCGCCACCTGCCCACGTATTGGAGAATCGTAGATCGGTTGAGATAGAGGGCTTACCTCTACCTCGTCAGTAGGATGTTTCTTTTCTGGCACTACTGATGTCCCGATCGGTTCTTTGTCTTTCCTCTAGTCTTCAGCTGTTCTATGCATTCATCTTTTTCTTTTATTGTTTGCATGGCTTCTCCGAGTGCTTCTTTAGTTGCCAATAGTTCCTTACTGATGTCAGCTACATGATCCATGTTTTCACTGTAGCTTTGGACCAGTTTGGCATTCACCTTTTGTAATTGACGCTTCAACTCACTGGTTTCATTTGCATATCTGCTCTTCCATTCTGCTATCTGGGCTTGTTCTTGCTTTAGCAGTTCTTCATATTTCGCGATCTGATCCCGTAATTCTTGGTCTTTGGTTTCTGTTGATTCCTGTTGTATTAGTGGTTGATCATATAATAAAGACTTCATCAAATCTTTGTTTCTGTTGCGTAGGCTGTCGTTCTCTTCCATATATAGCTTGAGTTGTTGTTCTAATAGTGTGCTACGCAGCTTCATTTTCTCTTTCTCAGCCTCGCTTGCTTCTTGTAATCTTTGTAACTCCGTTAGTTGTGTATGCAGCTGTTGATTCTGAGCAATGGATGCTGCATGTTGTGTCTGGATTGCCAGCACTTCAGTATTTTTGTTTGCTAATTCTTTTTGTGCTGCAATCAACTGTGCCGATAGCTGTTCACTCATGAGTTGAAACTGATTCTTTTCTCTTCTTGCTTGATCATACTCGGCATCTATATCCATCATCTGTTGTTGAGTGTCCATGGCTGTTTGAATCATTTGTTTTACTACAGGTTTCAATTGCGTAACATCCACATTAAGCCATGTTTTTGGTATTGTCGGTTCTTCGCCGGTATTGACGTCCTTGCCCTGAGCAATGTGTAATGTGGTGTCATGGGGCTGCCTAATCTGAAGCTGGATCCTTGGCTCGGCCCCCACGTCTTCTTTATTTCCTTGAGGTGTGTCATCAGGCACCTCGATTATAACTTGTTCTTGGGTTTGGAGCTCCTTTGTTTCCTTACTCACTGGAGTTTGATCTTCCTCTTTAATAGGTTGTTTTACATGTGTAATACCAGTGGTCGTATCTTCTTTGATGCTTATTTTTGTAGTGTCATTCAATTGAATGACGTGCTCCGGTTCCATAGATTCTTCGACTTTCTTTTCCTTGTCTTCCTGATTTTGTGGCGTGACTTCCACTTGATTGATCTCGTTCCATTCACCTTCGTGTGATTCTGTCCGTATATCAGTATCTAATGTATCTTTTTCGGGGCTGGATTCCGTGTTGGTACTAGAATCATCAATGCCCAGCTCTTTGTATCTTCCCGCTTGTTTCGGTGTTTGCTCTGGATTCCGTTGTGTCTTCTCTTGACTAGCTTGTCTATAATGATGTCCTTGAACGTTCAAATTGATCTGCCCTTGCATATACTGATGTGTTTGCTCGAGGGCAGCAGACAGATCTCTCTTAGTAATCGGCATTTGAGCCGTCGTGATCTTCGGTAAGAGATGCGTTCTCTTTGATTGTGGTGTTGCTTGGGCTTCCTCTTCCCGTAAACGCTTCGTACCCCTCATGGGTTTCTGTGTGCTGGTTCCAGCCTCTTCAACCATAGCTACTGCTTTCTTCTTCTTAGGGACTGTCGCTGACTTTACATATCTTGCTAGTCCTTCCGAAGTTGGCATCTCTCTCAAGCAGTTCTTCATTTCTAAAGCTTCATAAATCAACAATGTAAGAGCTGAACTGCCATTCAAAAACTTCTTTTGCCCCCACTTCTTTTGTGCTTCAAACAATCTTTCTTGGACATACCCTGTTAGATTGATTTTGTTGCCAATTTGCCTCATGGCATGTGATAGTAGTTGGACTACTATCTTCTGTGGAGCTGTATACCTGTGCATGCTGGGAAAGCAAAAATGTTGATGTACCAATCGCACAGCATCTTCTATGTCAATTCTATTTATCTCCAAGAATGATCTCTTCTTGGGATCATGGCATTCTTCTTTCACGCTAGTAATGCCTGCTTGATTCCATCCAAAAGCTCTGTTAATCAACTCATGTGTGAATTGGATGGTCTTCCATGTCCCGACTTTATCCAATACTCGCGCTTCTGGAACTGATATTTTTGTTGCGGCAGGCTGCATGGTATTCATCACCTGTGCACACCTCTGAAAGTCTGGTACATAGATTGGTAACTTGAGGAATGCTTCTATGCCGGCCTGTGTCCACACATCTTCAATATGAGGTAGTCCTTGTATGATTGTCTTGAAATCCTGGGACATGATTGGAAAGTAATGATCTGTGTCCATAATTTTGATTGTAGCCATGAAGATTAGCTCTGCCACTGGTTGATCATCTCTAAACCAGTGACCTCTTGCTTTTGTTACTGATTCTAATGGAAGAAGTTGCACCTCTTCTTGCTGTGTAGATTCAGAATCAGTGGATGCCATCTGCACTCAATATAGAGTATGAATTAGTATCCATATGTTCTCAGAAATCCTCCTCTATATGTTGGTTATAAGTTCGATGTTGCTCCGAGTGAATGGTGTCGTCCCTTTCCCGTGTGTGTGAGAAAGGTAATACCTGGATTTTTCCACATTTTAATGTATTTTTATATTTTCTGCTAAAAAGAAAAACAGAAAAGTTAGTTCGTAGCCGAAGCGGTTATTAACTTTTTGGAGTATTTTCTTAATATATGTACAGGTGCTCTCCTATTTCCCCATTAGGAAAATGTGCTTGACTATCTTGAAATAGAAGAAGGATGTGCCGAATGCTTGGCCTTGTAATGTGGCCCTATCATGCATACTTTGGATCTCGACAACTCCATATGTGTGCAATTGGAAGTAGTTGGCGTATGCATGCCATCCAATTTGTCTTTCGGTATCCAGATTTTCTTCATTGTGCTGGGCTTCGTTGTATAACAGCCCACTTCCACTGAATGTGGCTCTTTTTCTTCTTTTTGTAGGTCTGCTTTATCTGATTTATGACTCTCGGCACGTCTCGGGCTGCCTTTACAGACTCTTTCTTTCTCCAGTAACTCTTTTTCTGTGGTTGTTTTGCCGGTGGATTGCATTGGTCCTTCTTGTTTCGGGGATCATCCTTTCGGTTGATTTTCCTTGGAATGCAAGACTTAGGGACCCATATCTGCGATCGACCCGGTTGAGCCGCTATGACTTTCTTGGGAATCCATAGTGTAGTAATTTGTCGATGATTTCGCTGTTCAGACGGAGTTGGTTTTTGCTTTGCTCGTTTGTTCTGATGTCGGTTGTGCTTCTGTCGACGAAGATACTCCTCCACTTGATCTTTCTTTATCCACACTTGTTTAGAATATGGAATAGGGTATATTTCAATGGTGACAGATTTTGAATTACTCTGAGGCATAGTCTCTTTAATGCATGGTGTTTCAGTGAGGTTGATTTCAGTTTGACTGATACTCTCAAGACTTGCTAGACTAGAACAAGGTGTGCAAGCAGAATTCAATGTGTCCGCACATATAGTACTCGATGAAGGTGTATCTATAGTGCTAGAGATCATGCATTCAGGACTTTGTTCATTAGATTGAACTGTTTGCTCCATGCTCATAGATTTTAATGGTCGCTCATCTAGCAGACTGAATACTTCACGATGTCCTATCCTCGCTGAGATGTATCCCAACGCCAATTGAATGGTCACCTCGTATTCGTAAATCCAGTCTTGACCTAACACTATCTCTTCAAGTAAATCTTGATCATGACACACTAACAGCTTTTGTTCCATGGTGTTGTTGCCAAGATGCAACGGTAAGGTGATCTCACCTATGCATTGAGTAATTGTTCCTCCTATTCCTATCAACTGGGCCATTGAGGGGCGTATTGTCTCCTTGAGTTTTTGGGTCAAAGAAAACTTAATGCAACTTACAGCGGCACCTGTGTCAATAAGAGCATTTACCAAGTGATACTCCGTTTTTCCGGCTCCCAAATTTAGATAGGGTTGTGTTCTTTGCGATCCTAGGTTTTGAGTGGCTCTAAAATTAGCCATCGGGATGAGTTCTTCGCCTAGACGATATCTTTCATCGCGCTCTCTCATCCACTCTTTTCGTTTCTTTATCCTTTCCAATGCTTCTTGTCTCGCTTCTTCTCGTATTCTTTCCTCTTCTAAGCGTCTGTTCTTACCTTTGATTAATCGAGACATAGTTTCTTCTGTTAATGGTTCTAGGTATTTTTTCACTCTACACCCACTGATGTAGTTTGGTAACACGTCTCTGTCTAAGGTCGCTAAGCTGATGGCTCCACTTGTAGATATACGATTAATGATTAATGGACCATATCCTCTCTTTTGCAATTTCTTAGCATGTTGTTTCAAAGTGTATACCAAAACTAAATCTCCTTCCTTCAATTTTTTGTCCATGATATGAGCATCAAAGTAGGCTTTTTGTCGTCTTTTTGCAGCATAAATACCTGCTACTGCTTGTAACCTAGTTTCATGAAGCTTTTCTATTTGGTCCAATTGAGCTGATAATTCATGGCTTGTCCACTCGTAAGTAGTTGCTACTCTAAGAGTGGGAATCAAGAAATCAATTGGCAAAATAGCATTTTGTCCATACACTAAGTTAAAAGGGGTAGTGCCTATTGCAGTTTTATAGGCTACTCGGAATGCCCATAAAGCATGGTGTAACTGCTTATCCCAATCTGATCTACCGTTGTTAACGATTTTGGTGAGAATAGTACACAAGATTTTATTTGAACTTTCAGCTTGTCCATTTGCTTGTGGGTGATAAGGGGCAGATTTCTTATGAATTACCAAGAATTCATTCAATAAGGCTTCTATCACTTCATTAACAAAGTGCGTACCTCTATCACTCACAATCTCTATAGGTAGTCCAAATCTAGTGAAGACGTTCTCGAAGAGAAACTTGGCTGTAGTTCTTGCGTCATTTTTCTTTGTTGCTTTTGCTTCAACCCATTTGGTCAGGTAATCTGTGGCTACAATTATGTATTCAGCATGTGAACCTTTTGCTGGTGGGCTAATAGGTCCTATAAAGTCTATTCCCCACTTCGTGAAAGCTCTAGCACTCATCATGGGTCTAAGTGGCATCTCATCTCTTTTAATAGGATACTTCGTTCGTTGACAAGTATCACACCGTTGCACATATGTTATGGCGTCTTGATGTAGAGTTGGCCACCACATTCCAGCAAAGAGGATCATTTTTGTTGTTTTGTCTGCAGAGAAATGTCCTCCTGCAGCTCCTGTATGAGCCATCTCTAAGACAGAAAGATATTCATTTTCGTGAATGCACATTCGTAATTGGTTATCCTTTCCGCGTTTAAAGAGTTGTTTTCCTATGATGGCATAATCTTTACTCTGTTCTTCAAGAGCATGCTTCCTTGCTAAGGTAGCTCCATCAGGGTACTCTCGAGTTTTCAAGAACCTTACTAGAGGCATGCTCCACCTTGGTGCTATTGTAGAATAGCATAATGTAGAGTTCTCGTCTGGAGTTTGTTCTTGACAAGTTTGACAGGTTGACACATAGTTATGTGCATATCGTTGCATGGTCGGCCAATATATACCAAATCTCTTGAGTGTCTGCCACGTTCCATTTGTGTTCAAATGAGTGTTCCATTGGTTTATGTGTGCTTTCTGAAGCCACATTTCTTGTTCCTCTTCTTCCACGCATCTCATCAGCCATCCGCTTGAATCCTGGTGGTACAAACTTCCCGCAATGATGTGAAGGTTTTTAGTCCTCCAGAGATCTTGCGTTTGGTTTGGCATGATCCCATCTTTAGGTCCATGTGTAAGTATCGGGATCAATTTTTCTGCCCATTGAGGACATACTTCCAGGTTAAAAAGATAAGTATCAGGTAGATCATCTGGTACTCCTATGGGTGGTTCTCCATGGGTCATCCGAGATAAGTGGTCTGCTCTTATGTGGGTGTTTCCTTTCTTGATTATTACCTCAAAATCAAATTCCATTAGCAATAAAAACCATCGTACTAGTCGTCCTGTATTACAAGGCTTGTTGACTAGGTACAATAGGGCTTGATGATCAATGAAGAATTTGAATTTGTTTGCCAGTAAGTAATGTCTGAATTTCTTGACTGCGTATACCATCCCTAGGCCTTCTCTTTCCGTGGTAGTATAATTTTGTTCCGCTTGATTCAACTGTCTACTAGCATAGGCTATTGGGTGGTCTAATTTCCCTGTGTCAGCAGGTTGAGCTAAGATGCAACCAATGGCAAACTTGGAAGCATCCACATGAATGTGAAACGGTTTATTCCAGTCGGGGACTCGAAGGATGGGTGCTGAACTCAATCGATTCTTTAACTCATTAAAAGCTTTTTCGCATTCTTCGGTCCAATTAAATAGAGTCAATAATGCATAAAGAGGTCTAGCAATTATGGCGTACATATGTATGAATCTTCGATAGTAGCCACAATGTCCCATAAATGCTTGAACTTCTTTAGCAGTTTTAGGTCTTGGTAAATCTAAAATTACTTTAATTTTGTCTTCATCTGTTGAAATTCCATTCTTAGAGACAATATGTCCTAAGATTTTCCCTTGTCGCACCATGAAGACACATTTTTCAGGATTGAGGCATACTCGATATTGTCGACATTTAGCAAAAATCTTTTCTAGTTCAGGGATGTGCTCTGAACGTATGGCTGAATATGTACAAAGATCATCCACGTATACCTCCATGCTTTTCCTCAGAAATTCTTTGAACACATGACACATCAATCTTTGGAATGTAGCTGGGGCATTCGTTAAACCAAAAGGCATGACTCTAAAGGCGTATACTCCCCATTCAGTTGCAAATGCTGTCTTATGTTGGTCCTCAGGAGCAATGGCTACCTGATTATACCCTGAAAAGCCATCCAGAAAACTATAAACTTCCTTCCCTGCTACCCTTTCCAAGAGATGATCAGTGATTGGTAAGGGATAGCTATCCCTTATGGTTGCGGCGTTTACTTTCTTCAAATTGATGCACACTCTTAACTTTCCATTCTTCTTTGGTACAACCACCAAGGGTGACACCCATTCCGTGTGCTCAATTTCATAGATGAATCCAGCCTCTAATAACTTATCTATTTCTTCCTTTATCTTGGCTGAATACACATCATTATAGGTATATGGTCTCTGTTTCGAAGGTTTGGCATCGGATGTCATGGGGATTCTATGCGCACATATAGATGGATCTACTCCCTTTAAGTCCTTATAAGTCCAAGCAAAGACATCCCGGTATTCTCTTATGAGTCGAATTAACTCTAGTTCTTCTTCTACTGAGACATCTTGTCCTATGAAGGTACATCGTTCCTCTCCTCCTTCCATAGTCACAACTATCTTTTTGGTTTGCTCCTTATTATCATATGCTATTCCCGGCTGTGCTTCTCTTTTAGGCATTTGAATAGCAATTTTCCTCTCCTCCACTTCATATTTTTTAAAATGGGCTGGTACCTCAAATTGGTCTTGTGGTCTGTTTTCTTCATCTTCTAATTCCCTTTCAACTTCTAATTCCCCTTTTTGTGTGAGTTCCTTATGTTTCTCATTGGCAGTGATATTTACGTTGGTGGTACTAATCCCTAGATCCATGGGTTCAGGTTCCATTTCAATGCTCTCGTAGTCCTCCTTCCAGTCTTTCTCGATCACTTCTCCTTCTTCTGCCTCCTGAAGGACTACCATATAAAGGCTAACATCATAACCCTCCTCATCGATACATTCGTTCATGGTCACTACTTCTTCGTTTACACAGACATCGAGTGTAGCTAAGATTTCCATCCAACCGTGAGGTTCAAATTCTTCATCCGGAAATACTTGTGGCATATAAGCTGGATCTTGTACAGACCTAACTATTCCTTGTTTCTGCTGCCAGCTTTTTCTTCTCTCCTCTTCCTTCTTTGCAGCTTGACATATCCACAGATGAGTGTCCTCGTTCATCCAGGATTGATCACTAGAACCTGCACTATGAACTGATTGATCGTCTTCCTCTTTGTGGATTTGATTCCATTGTAGAGGTGGCACATCTTGATAAGTGTATGTATGTAGGTTTATCCTAGTGGTGGTTCCTGCGTGTTGTAGGTACACTGCATCTTTTCCCCAATCTTGTACGACCTTTAGCTGTCTCATGAAAGGCCTTCCCAAGATCATTTCATAATTGCTTGGCCTTTCGAAGTGACAAATTGCTAAAGTATGTTCAAATTCCACTCCACACGTAGTGAAGACTACTCGTTCCAACAATCCTAAGGGTCTTTCCGTATGTCCATCTGCCATTTGTATTTTCATGCGTGTTGGTCTTAATGCTGGTTTTCCCCATTTCTCCCAAATTTCTTTGGTAGCAATGCCAACACCAGCTCCTGAATCTAGTATGGCTTTGGTAGTGTAACCCCTATAGGTGATTGGAAGACAGGTATTTCCTTCATCTCCTTCACTAAAGTCTCCTATCTTATCCACTGGGATTCTCACTGTTTTTACTTCGTCAGCTATCTCTTTCTTTTCCTCCTTGACTTCCCATTGATTTATCAATTTCTCTTTTAAGTGTGGTTTTACCTTTAACAGTTCTTCGAATGTTAGGGTACATGGGATTTTTACCTCTCTAAGACGTTGTATGATCTCAGATGTTTGAACTGATGGGTTCGTTTCCCGTCTCCTTATTGATGGAATACGATACAATTCTGAGTTGTGCTCGTACTCCCCCATGTAGTTGGGTAGTTCCTTTACATTCCCTTCTTCCTTGTCACTTGCATCCATTGGAAAAATTTCTTCTGAATTTAGTTCAGGTATTGAACCCTCTATTTCATTTTCTGCTTCTAATTCTTCAAAGGGCGGTTCTATTCCTTCTACCTTTTTCCATTTGTCCTCTTGAACTCGTGCCCATAGATCCTTAGTCCAGTCTCCTTCTACTTCAGGGACTATGGATCCTTCCTTTCTCTCAACACCAAATTCATCATTCTGTGGTCTATTTACTTCGGCTTTTTCATGAGAGTTTAGGCACTCTTGGAATTCTCCTTCAGAAATTCGGGTATTTGGTAAAGGCGATGCAGGTTTTTCTAAGGTTAGTTGTGCAATTTCTATCAATTTCTTGCAGATTTCTAACCTTTCTTTCTCTAAGTCGCTTCTCGGATATTCTCTCTCATGTTGCTCTATGGTCGGTCCTGCTTTTATTCGTGCCTTATATGCCTGAATCCACATGGCTAATTCTTCAGGCACAGGATCTGCTAGGACTGATCCTACCTCCTCCCTTTTATTCTCATTTTTATTTTCTTCTTCCACTTGCGGTTCCTTTGTTGGTTTCTGTTTACTCTTTTCATTTTCCTTCCTTCGTAATAACTTTTTTTCTTTTATCCTATCTCTCCGATTCTTCCATCTCTGGGATCTTTTACTGGCGATACTTTTCTCTGGGTCTTCGGAGTCTTCTACTCTGTGAGGGATGGTTATATTCCCCTCTTTGTCACTTTGATCATTCTCGTCTGCTTTATCAGGGTTTTCTCTGGCCTTGGCTCTTGTTATGGCTTTCAAGGGTACAGTGTACTCTTTATCGCTCCCTGATGATTCAATCACTTCTATCACATTAATCTGCACGTTAGATGTAACTTTGTTGGGGTTCTTAGGACAATCTCTGAAAAGATGTTCCTTACCACAATCGCTACAGTAGCCTTCCCAAATTCGTTGTGGTGGTGGTGGGTTTGGTAATGTACATTCTCTAATATAGTGGTCACCTCCACATCTGTAGCATGGTCCTCTGGGTACAGGCTGTCTATTCATTGGTCGAGGTGGCATGGTTGCTCTAGGAGCTGTGTACATTAAGGACACATAATCCTGCTCGTGTCCGTATGAACTATCCGGTATTTCCATGCCATAAGCATATGGGTCATACTGTTGCCCATATTCTGTTATCGCGCTTTCATAACCAGGGTATGTTCCTTGACTAGGGTCGTAAAATGAGTCATATGGGTCATTACTAGTCAAAGGTGTGGCTGGCACTATAGCCCTCTCTAGATTTTCTTCTGGTTGTGCAATCTTGACTGGGACAACGTTCTGAGGGTGGGGCGGTTGTTGTCCTAGTACAGGCTGTGGTTGCGTGTAACCCTGATATGCGTATGGTCGTGGTACTGGTGCCTGTGGCTGATAAGAGGCATATCTAAAGGCTTCACCTCCTTGATCTCTTTGGGGATATCCATGCGGTCTCACATAAGGCTGGGTGGGTCTGGTTTGCCTATTGTAGGGGCAATTCTCTATGCTATGGTTTGTATACCTTTGCTCTACACTGCAATATTGTAGAGGTCCGGGGACAGAGGGTCTAGGATGAGCATAGGCAGGTGGTGGGACTACTCCCCTAGTACACAAATGAGAAGGATGGTCTCCTCCGCATTGCATACATCTTCTAAGCATAGGCAGTCTCATAGGATTAGTGGAATAATTCCTCTGTCCTTGAACGTTCAGTTTTTTTGCTACTAAATCTACTATTTCCTCCACATTGTTTTTAGAGTTTGATGTGCTACTGGCTGACTCTTCGCTTTTCAAACTACCTGGAGGTATTTTCAAGTCTTCTGCAAGGTTATCTTCTAGGTCTATACATTCCTTCATACACTCTTGCAAAGTTTGAACCCTCTTTACATACACTAATGACCTCAAAGTTCCGTTCAACAGTCCTTCCAAGAATAATGATACCATTTTATTCTGCGTCGGTCTCTCTTCCACCGGGCATCTATCTACATACTGTTTGAATCTCCTTGCTGCCAATCTCACTGACTCGGTAGGGACTTGTTTGAAGCTGTGGATTAATGACGAAGAATTGTTTTTAATTCCTGATTTGGTAAATTCTTCAATCATTTCTTGATATACCTGCTCCATGTTCTGAAAGGTATTCGGGTCCAATGGCTGAAACCACGCCAAAGCTATGTCTGATAAGGTAAGGCCAAAAGACTCATACTGAATCAGAAAGTCATCTACCTGCTCGGCTCTAACTACTTGTTTAAATTCTGCTATGTGGTTGTAAGGTTCACTAGAGCCATCATAGTGATTTCTCATGCACTTGGCAACTTGGATCGGCCTTAGTCGTCTTCCTGCTTCAAGTTGCCTAGGCATAACTGGGAAAATTGGTCTCCCTATCGGTATGCCTGGTCCTCTTACTACCTGTGGTCTGACTGGAGCAAGAACTCCATGTCTTGGGTCAATAGCTGGTTGAGGCCGATAGTTAGGGTTAATTGCAGGCATTGCAAATTGCACATGTGGTCTGACTGGGATCTGGGTTTGTTGTGTTTGTTGTGTTTGTCCCGACTGTTGATATGATTCGTTCTGGGATGTTCCAAGTGGGTTTCTTGAAGTGGTGGCTTGGTCCCTAGGGGGAAACACTGGGATATTCTGATATTTCAACTCAGCTCTCTCTAATTCTGTTAATGGCCAATATTTTCTCTGATGTTTATCCAAATATGTGATGATGGTGGGGAACTCAGGATCTTGTAACTCATAGATGGTAACTGGATTAGGAGCAGCTTCCCATATAGAGGAATGGGCTCTGAGCAGATGCTCCATCCCATTGATCAAATATACATCTATTAGAGTGTCATCCTGGGGAATCAGGTCTCCTTTCCAAATTTTAGTAATCGTAGATCTCCCTCTACGAGTAGTCACTTGCTCTTCGTTTCCACCTCCATTTAAGCTTGAAGCATTATTCTCTTCACCATGTTCATTAATGTTTTCCGGGTGTTCTGTGACCACGTATTGGATATCTCGTTTGTCCATGTACAGTCCTCCTACGTACTTGACTGCTGGTCTAGGCACTATGTAAGCTTCTGATGCTTTCTGTAACCTGGCCACAGATCTGTTTAAGCCATCCAAATAAATGGGGATCTCATAGTGGTTGGTGTTCACATACTCCAAGGAGGTCCTGTATTCTCCCTCGATGATTGACATCATGCCAATCATGGGTACTGTGTTTTGCATATCCTCTGATGCCATGGGAATTTCTCCTTCTGACTCACTGGAGGTCTCCGAGTAATGTGAACGGTTACTTGGCTCTGCAACACTACCTACAGAAGAAATTACGCTTCTTCGGCTTCCTAGGGTTCTTCCGGATCTTAGGTTCATCCACTTAAGAACTCTGATAAGACTTTGATACCCTTGGGCTTTTGGCACTCTTCTCTATAGGTCAAAAATGTCTAGAAGACTTGAGTTGGAAAGAAATGAGTAAAAAAGAAATTTGTCAGAACACGATACTTGTCTTCCAAACTCACGATACACAATCTCCAGATTTAGACGATACACGATACTTGACAAATATCGCGACACCTGCAAAACGATACCGATCGCTTAATGAAACGATACCGATACCTAGAGGTAAACGATACACGATATTTGGTCACAGGCGATACACGATACTCGAAGGGAGGCGATACTCGATATGTGGGAAGTATCGCGATCTTTGCTCTAAACGATCTCTGGGTCAAACGATACTTGGCTGGAAACGATATCCGATACTTAATTTCCACGACACACGATCTCTGAACTGAAACGATCGACGATACACGATATCTGGTAAATATCACGATCTCTGAAGATCAGACGATACACGATATTTGAACCAAACGATACTTCAGACAAACGAACACGATCGGTAGTAAGTATCGCAATCTCTGAGAAGCGATACACGATACTTCAGCTCAACGATACTTGATCTCTCGCAAACGATCGCTGGCAAAACGATACACGATACTTATCAGGTATCGCGATCTTTGACCAAACGATACTTCTCAAGTATCGCGACCGGCATGAAACGATACACGATCCACGATACTCAATAGACGATCGCTGGCAAACGATCTCTGACCAAGTATCACGATCGGTATGAAACGATACACGATCGATGGGAAATATCGCGATACTCAACCACAGGAGCAAAACGATACTTGATAAGTATCGCGATACTCGACCGCGAGAGTAAAACGATACTTGACCCTTAGACAAATTTTAACAAATGTTTTTGAAGTTTTGATTTTGCCCCCTTGATCACCTAGCTCCTCTCTCTTATCCTCACTCTCTGTATCAAACAAAACACTCTTTTTACCCCCTGTATCTCTCAGACGATACCTAGCGCAGATCGTTTTACACAGATATTGAATTTTTTGAAAGATCAAAAGGATCTAGCAACGGAGTGGCTCACCTTTGAAGCTCTGCCACACTCTCCTAGCACCTTTTCTAGCTCAAAGGCACTCCACAAGCTCAGCCACGATACTCAGCAGCTCACGATACTCGACGCTCACTCACACGATACTTGCTCAAACAAGTGATTTTTCAAATGACTTTTTTTGGCTTTTATACTTGGAATTTTCTTGCTTACAAAAAGGAAACTTTTCTGAACAAAACTAAAATCTACTCTTATGACTTGGTCCACTCTCTAATCACTCCTACTCTACTCCTTCTACTCACTTCCCTAAACTAACAACTCACTACACACACTCCAAGAATGAGAAGTAGCAAGTGCGGCTGAAAATGACTTACCAAAGAAGAGAAGATTTCCACTCCTCCACTTACTTCGATGCAAGAAGCTACTTACCATCACACGAATGCCTCGGTTTGATTCGTCACTCCCCGGCAACGGCGCCAAAAAGTGTGTTGACCTAAGTATCAACTTAGGGACTTGCGGAGAAAGAGACTATACCTCAATCCCCTGACAAGTGCATATAGTGGGGATACACGCTTTTAATTATCAATCCAAAGAGTATACAAACCTAGCCGAGTGTATGAAGACATGCAATCATGTAATGGTCAATGCAAATGAACTACTCAAAGAATGTAAATGAGGCAAAGACTTATCCAAACAAGGTCCAACTGTTGGTCAAGGCGAAACGATACTTGGTGCAGCAGCCGTCAGTATTTTGGACTTTTCTCCCAGCTCCAAACTCCAAATATAGCAAATAGCATATGCATTTTGAAGCTCTCGAGAAGACGCATCCAATGGCAGTGGTTTCACTGAATTCTGACGCTCCTACTTCAAGTTATGAGCGAAATACTGAGTCGCGAGAATACTTTCCTACACTTCAGCACTTCCTACACTTTGCACACACCTTTTCTACAGCAAAGAAACACTTTCATGGATAGACCACACTCACAAGCACTCTTTCCAAGCATTACACATGCATACAAGCTCACGACGAAGAAGATGAGGAGGGAAGAAGACACAAATTCGAATTTCTGTGCTCTCTATTCTCACAATGGCAAAAAGTTCTTTACAAAGAGTCACATTTGACTTATATACTAGTGCCCTAAAAATGGTCCTTTCACACAAGAGACCGGCACTTTATTCACTAAAGGACTAAATTTCTACTATTTTACATGGATATGCTTCTAATCTTCTGTGGGGATGCATCTAGAGGACTCCTCTAGTGCCTTTACAATGGAAAATATATTACAAGAATGATTATGATACAAAAGTATGAACTCCAAATCGGAAAAATTTTGGGGCCCGTCTTTTTCTCTGCTTTGTGCGCTCTTTAGCTCTGCAACAACGTGCTAGAGAGATGACTCTCCTCCCAACCAAATGCCTCTATATATAGCTGTCTCCAGGGGAATGCCTTCTTGGGTAGGTGGATACTAATCATCCATGTGTCGGCCATGTAACTGCATGTGCACCAAGTGTCCTAGTTAACTCGAGTTAACTCAAGTGGATGCTTCTAGAAGGCTCTAGATCTCTTTGGGTAAAATACTCTCCCCATGTCTCCCATCGGAATCGAACCCAAGACCTCCTCCTTCACAGCCTTGAGTCTTAACCACTAGGCTAAGTGGATTAGTTGGTTACAAGAGTAAATGACCTTCTAGTAAGTCTAGACTCGAGATCTTTGGTCATACATACGGACGACCAAACGGTGTCTGATTTCAGATCCGTCTGAACCGGTCTGACCCTTAGATCATAGACTTACTTTATTACACTATCATTGGCCTTAAAGGAATCTCATCTTTTCTAATTGGATATTGTGCATGTTGGCATGTGTCACATCTCTTCACATAGGTGTGTGCATCCATATGAAGAGTGGGCCACCAAAGTCCTGAGAATAGAATAGTCTTAATTACTCAGTTAGCCCTGAAGTGTCCACCTACAACACCACAATGTGCAATCCAAAAACTATGTCTAGGTTTCTTATTTTCCAAAGTTATTGGTCTCTTGGTCCATGTGTGAGTATAGGTACCAATTTTCCACCCATTTAGGACATACTTTTTGGTTAAATAAATACTTATCTAGTAGTTCATTGGTTACTTATGTTGGTCATTCTCCATGGGTCATCCTAGAAAAGTGGTCAGGTTTAACATGTGTATTGCCTTTCTTGACGACTACTTCAAAATCAAATTCTATGAGTAGCAGGAACCATCTAACTAGCCTTCCAATATTACAGGGTTTATTGACCAAGTACAATAGAGCTTGGTGATCAATAAAGAACTTGAACTTGTTGGATAGTAGGTAATGTCTAAATTTTTTAACTATGTAGACCATCCCTAAGCCTTCTCGCTCACTTGTGTTATAATTCCATTCAACTTGGTTTAATTGTCTACTTGCATAGGCAATTGGGTGATCTACTTTACCTTCATCAAGTAGTTGAACTAATTTGCATCCAATTGCAAAACTAGATGCATCCACGTGGACGTGAAATGATTTATTCCAATAAGGAACTTTCAAAATTAGTATTGAACTCCATCTTCTTTTTAACTCATTGAATTCTTGTTCACATTCATTTGTCCAAGTGATTTAAGCTAAAATTCCATATAATGGTTTTGGAGTTATGGAATACATGTGAATAAATCTACAATAATATGCACAATGTCCCATAAGAGCTTGCACTTATTTCACATTCCTAGGTTTCAACAATTCACGAATTACTTTGATTTTGTCCTTATCTATAGATATACCATTTTTGGAAACTATATCTCCTAGTATTTTACCTTGTCTCACCATGAAAACACATTTCTCAACATTCAAACACACTCGATACTATCTACATTTGTCAAAGATTTTCCTAAGTCCTGGTATATGGGTGAGATGATGAGATGATCTACATAGACTTCCATGATTTTTTGCAAAAATTCTTTGACTACATGACACATCAATCTTTGGAAAGTTTATTGGACATTGGTTAAACCAAAACGCATAACTTGAAAAGCATATACTCCCCATTCTATAGCAAAATTGGTTTTTTGTTCATCTTCTATACCCATTGCTACTTGTTAATAGTCCGAAAATCCATCAAGAAAGTTATACTTCCCTACTTTCAACCACATTTTCAAATCCTCATGCATAAGATCTGCTAGAATTGAGCCTGCTTGTTCCTTTGTTTGGTTTTCATTCACCACATTAGTGTCCTAATTGTCTGGACAAGTTAAATTAGGTTTAGGGTCTTTTACTATTATTTCTTTTTCTTCAACCAACTTCTTAATCCACTTGTTTTTTATTTTCTCTTGTTTGGCTTTCTATTTTAGAGCTTTCTTCCTCTTTGATATTTCAAATGTTTCTTTTGAATCTTCTACTACTTGCGGTGAAGGTTTTATCTCATTCTCCTTTTTTGGGCTATCATGTCCTTGATTTTCTAGTTTTTTTTTTGGCTTTGGCTTTGGTGATGGATTTTAAAGACATAGTGTATTCTTTATTACTTCTTGACGGTTCTATTACCTTGATTACATTACTCTAAGATGTGGGTGATGCTTTGGATGGGTTCTTAGGGAAATCTCTAAACAAGTGTTCTTTTCCACACTCACTCCAATGCCCTTCCCAAACCCTTAGGGGTGGTGGGTGCTAAGGCATTGTGAATTCCCTAATTAAATGGTCTCCTCCACATCTATAGTATGGTCCTCTAGGTGCAGGTGGTCTTACTGAAGGTCTTCCAAGAGCTTGAGATCTAGGAGCTACATACATGAGGGTGTCATATTTAGATCCATAAGCTTTTCCATATCTATCATGTTCATAATATTGTTGTTCATAAGAAGATTCATACTTGATGAGATTTTGGTAATAGGCGTATTAATCTCCATAGTTTCATTGGTAGATCTAGTTGCCCCCAGGTACCATAGCTCTCTCAAGTTTTTCTTCTGGCTGTGTGTACTTGACAAGTACCTTGTTTTGAGGATGTGGGGGTTGTTTCCCTTAGCACAGGTTGAGGTTGCTTGTATCCTTGATACTCATATGCTCTTAGAGCCATGGGTGGTCCTTGATATGGAAAATATCTTGGAGTCTCCTTGACTTGTTCTCTCGATTGGTATCCCGATAGCCTCTATTCTTGTGGTGGGAGTGACCTAGCTTGCCTCTTATAAGGAAATTTTTTTGTGATATGATTGGTGTATCTTTGTTCTATGTGAAAGTAGAGGTTAGGCCCTTGTAGTGGCTACCTATTGTATTGATATGGCTGAGGGGGAACAATTCATAAACATGAGATGGGTGGGCTTCTCCATAGTGCACACATGTTCTTAGCATGGGCATTCTCATAGGTTGTCCTTGATAAGATTTTTGTTCTTACTGATTTTGAATTCCTAATTTTTTTTGCCACCAGATCCACTAACTCCTCAAGATTGTTAGATTTGGAAGAGATCTTACTTGTAGTATCATTAGACTTGATTGAAGTTTGTGGAATCTTCAAATCGTTTGCTAAATTTTCTTCCAATTCTATGCATTCTCTTAGGCATTCCTCCAACGTTTGTAGTCGTTTCATGTATACCAAGGTCCTTAAGGTTCCATTGGTTAGACCATCCAAAAAAAGTGATATTATTTTTTGCTGGGTAGGTCTTTCTAGGGGATAGGACATCTATCCATGTATGGATTGAATCTCCTAGCTATTAATCTCACTAATTTGTTAGGAGATTGTTTGAAACTATGAACGGAGGAAGAGAAATCATGTTTGATTCCCCTCTTTGTAAATTCTCCAATGAGTTCTTCAAAGAATTTCTCTATAGTAGCAAATCAATTGAGATCCAATGGTTGAAACCAAGTCAAAGTAGTTCCGATTAATTTAAGTCCAAAATATTCATATTAAATAAAGAAATAATCTCTTTTTTATGCACGTAACATGTTTTTGAACTCTACCATATGATACAAGGATCTCTAGAACCATCGTAGTGATTCCTTATGCACTGGGCTACCTGAATACGTTTTCGCCTTCTGTCTAGATCAAGAGGTCTAGACATAACTTGAATCCCACGATGCACACCTTGTCCTCTACCTTGTGGGTTTCTTAAAGGAAAGGGTGGTCTCTTCATTGTCTTGCTCCCCAAATGGCTATTTGGTATGGTGTTGGTACTTGGTGTAGTAAAGTGAACATGTGGTCTACTTGAGATACTTTGTTGGCTATTTTGACCTATCAATGGGTTCTCTTGACTTTGTTGCTACCCTTGAGGGTTTTGGGAAATGTTTGCATGATCGCTAGGTGGGAATACTGGAAAACCCAAGTATTGTAGTTTAGATCTCTCTAGACCATTGACTTCCCACTACCTTCTCTTGTTTTGGTCCAGATAAGTGACTTTAGAAGAGTCTTTAGGATCATCCAATTCATAAATGGTGGTAGAGTTGATGCTATCTCCCCTTATGGGTAAGGTGTCTTGCAACAACTTTTTTTTTCGTTCCAGTCCAAATTTTTACTACTACCGATCTTCCTCTTGGAGTAGATACTGCTTCTCTATTATTTGTCTTGGTAGGGTTACTAGGTTCTTTGATTTGTCCTCATTGATTGGTTCTTTTGGGATGTTCAATCACCAAATAGAGTTTTCCTCTCTTGTCGATGCAAAAGCCTCCCTCAAAATTCATAGCTGGTCTAGGTAAAACTTCAGATTTTGTGGAATTTCTAAGCCTTTCTATTGAACGTTTGAGTCCATCCAAGTAAATAAAAACTCCATGCAAGTATGTGGAGACATATTGCAAGGATGTCCTATATTCTCCTTCTACTGTTGACATGAGTTTTGTTGAATGGATAGAGCTATGCATATCTTTAGAGGCCATAAGAGATTCTTCTTCTGATTCACTAGAGGTGTCAGAGTAGATGAATTGAGTACTCTTTTTAGTTGTACTCCTTGCTGAGGATATTACACTTCTTTGACTCCATAGGATACATCCAAATCCAAGGTTCATTCACAATCCAGGGCATTGGTTGGTTTTTTCGATTGTACTTCCTTTCATTTGTTCTTATATTATCCTCTCAAGTCTTGGAAATGGTTAGACTAGTATTTGGGTGCTAGGATTCCCAATTTTCCCTGATACATGATACTTGAGGTTCAGAAAATACATGATACTAACTTGAATGATATGATTCTTGTATGTTCTCATGATAAATGATACTTGGGTGCTAGGATTCCAAGCTAATTGGCGTTTAGTTTCCAATTTTCCCTGATACATGATACTTGAGGTTCAGACAATACATGATACTAACTTGAATGATATGATACTTGTGTGTTCTCATGATAAATGATACTTGGAAAACATGCAATACTTGATACTTGACCTCCACGATACGATACCTATGTTTAAGTGATACACAATACCTCAATCCTCATGATACACAATACTCGATATTACACGATACACAATACTAGCTCAGATGATAGAGGATACACAATATTTGAACTCCATGGCACACGGTACTCAAGAGTATTGGCGGCATACGATACACAACCCCGAATCTAAGATACACAATAATTTGAAAGTATCAACGATACATGATATGAGAGGGTCGCGATACTCAACTTGGCGATACATGATACTTGTGTATCGTGTTACTCCCAAGAACAAGGTACCAGCAATACATGATGCTTTCCAAGTGTCGTGATACATGAGAATTTGGTATCACGATACCAATCTCAACTAGTCATGATACTTGGACTTATATGAGTCCAATTTCAAATATTTTCTTCCCAATGTGCTTTCTGTGCTCTCCTTGTCTCCCTATGTGTTTGTAGCTAAGAAACTCCTTCAAAATCTCCTAGTACGAGCCTCAGAATACTCGGTGGAAGTTGTATCACCTTTTGTGAGTGACTAATCAAATTTTTGGTTTATTTGCACCTCAAGGAGTTTTTCTTCAAGTTTTCAGCCATGGAATATTTCTAAACTACTCCAAATTCCATGCTATACTAGCTCAATGATACTGATCGTTTGGGAGCTCCTTGATACTTGCACAAAAAAGTGAATTGAAATGTGGTGAAATTTTGGTTTTAAGTCTCTCACTATGACCAAAAACTCAAGAGAAAATCAAAGATTTTGATTTTTGGGAATGAAGTGATCTACCCTACCTCAAAGCTCTCTTTCCTACTTCCTAACCCTAATTCCTCCACTCATAACTTAATCCTAAAAACACATCACATACACACTCGGTGTATGAAGCAACAAGCGCAAGATAAAAATTTTACTTGCCAAGCTACTCAGAATTGCCTCCTAATGCTCACTACCTTCACAACAATGATCTAACCATCATGTAGGCACCTTGAGGAAAGTTGACTCCTCAGTAATGGTGCCAAAAATGTGTTTACTGTGATGAAAGATATTAAATCTCAGGCTCATGAGCGCTAACATAATTGCAAACCATTTCTTTTAAGACATTGCATACTAACCGTTCATAGATGTTAGTGACCTCCAAATAGTCATGGAAATTACAAACTCACATAACATGTTGGAGCATACAACAGACATTAATATTGTTTGAATTTATTCATCATACCTATTGTAAGTCCATATGTGTGCTTATTCACAAAGCAAATACATATATTGATGGCTTTGATACACACATTAACTTATTAATCCGAGAGTCTAACTCAATCAAGTGAATGAAGACATATGCATAAATGATTGTTAATGTATGAAAGGGTCAAGAAATGCATGCAAAAAAATGAACATCCACCTCACACAACACCTCTTACACAATAGGTGTATCACAATAGTTGGTGCAGCAGCAAACATAAATTGAGCAATATTTTTCGGCTCTCACAACCAAATATAGTCAATACTAGATTCTATTCAAAGTTCTCAAAGAGATGCATCGAATGGTCATAATTTTATCTCCATCAAACCTCTATGCTTCATGCTATGGCCAAAAAAGAGAGCACTAGGAAACACAAGCTCTCACTTCTAGACTTCCTATGCTTCACACATACACACACCCCTTAGTAGCAAAAAGAGATGGGGAAGGGGTAGACAACACCTCTAGACACATTCCACATCTCAAACACACACACAAGCTCATGAAGAAGAAGGTACACAGGCAAGAAGAAGCAAATTCAAAGATTCTGCAAGTTAGCTCTTCAAAATGGAAAAAAGTCTTTGCAAAAAAGTCACAAATGAGTTATATACATGTGCCCTAATTTTGGTACTTTCACATGAGAGACCAACACTTTCTCTATAAATCACTAAGTTCCTACTATTGTACAAGGGTAATGTTATGTTCGATCATGCATCTACAGGACTCTTCTAGAGCAATTACAAAGCTTCTAAAGATTTTACAAAGGATTGTTGGAACAAAAAAGTATCCATTCCTCGAGAATTTTGGGGTCTTTTTTCCTTTACTTCTTTCTTCTGCTTCCTTGTTTTGAGTCCTCTACAATAGTATACATGGACTAGCCACAAGGATATGAGGATTCAAAGCACCTAGAATATGTTTGTAGGTTGCAAAAGGCTTTGTATGGGCTTAACCAAGCCCCTCGTGCTTGGAATACAAGGATTGCAAATTATTTAACAACCATTGGATTTTCTATGTGTGATATAGATCACTCGTTATATGAAAGGAAGGGTTATGATGGCATCACAATTCTGGCAATTCATGTTGATGACTTGATTGTAGGTGGTGACAATTGTTAACATATGCTCCTAGTCTGACTCTATCCAGAAGACTAAATTGGATAGGATAGGTTATCATTGTTCTTGGGGTGGTAGAATCCTGTGATTAGGATCCTCGTATTTTTCCCCACTTCTCCTAAGAGAATTAGTGCGTCAATCTATCATACCAAGTTTTAATAAAGATTTTGGTGTCATTAAGCGCAGTAGACTCCTAAATACTTATATCATACATGTCTAGTACCATCAATAAATAACATATCACTATACAATGAGATTCTCTGACAATGATTTAACTTTATATGACAACAAAATAATGATAATACGAAATAACACAATAGTTGATTGAAAATGGAGTCTCTTTCTTGCACACTAGAGAACAGACTAGTCACCATCGAACTCTGGCTTCACAGCCTTACGCAGATAGCACACCTGCCTGTTCTCTCCACTACATGCATCGATTATATCTTTAATATGAAGAGTGACAATGTTTTTTGTTTGCCTTCTTGGAGAGACTATTCGGTATAGATTTTCAATATTTACAAGGCTATCAAGTAGCTATTGTTGATATATTTAGGTAGTGATGTGTGTGAACACTCTAGGACCGTCGGGGCACTTTTTTCCCTCTTTAGGAGGTTTTTTTCCCCCGGCTTGTATATACGCCTATTGCCCTAATGGGCTACTTATCTTTGTACATTCTCTAGTAATACATTCAGTCTTGTGTGTTGTGCTCCAAGCTTCTTCCTCTTCCTTGTGCTGTTCGCGTGCTTCCGCAGACGTCTAACTCCAACAATTGGTATCAGAGCAGGTCGTTGCTTCTTCTAGGACGCCGTCGACACTCCTCCGTTTGCAGTCTCAGATTCGCACAAAATTTGGTGAGCATACTCAGGGTGTTTCCGAGATCAAAACAGCTTTGCTATGTGGTGCCGAAATCGCAATCTGAGCTCGTTTCGGCCTCCGAACGCACTATCGCAGTGCTTGTGCAGGCTATTTCGTCCTTTTGTGCCAAAGGTATATACCAGTTTCTGTTCGCCAGTTTAAGCGTCTCGAAGTCTGCTACAGGTCTAGCAGAACTCGTCTGGGCAGTTCTGTTCAACTTTTTGAGATACAGTCAATTTTCTGCATCAAGGTATTTTAGTCACCGGCCATGGCTGAAAGCAGTGATGTATTCCGTATGTTGGCTGTTGAGGATAAGTTGGATGGTACCAACTACCCATTATGGGCTTATATGATGCGACATGTACTGGTTGCAAAAGGATTGTGGAACATTGTGCAGGGTGTTGAAAGACGTCCTGTTACACCTGTAACGACAGGTACTGCAAATACAGGTGTTGGAGCTGATGAAGATGGTGTCGAAGATGATATTCCGCAGATTCCTGTTCGTGCTGCTGTTTTTGTTGCACCTACTGCAGAGCAGATTCGTTGGGATGGCAGAGATGCCCAGGCACATGCATTGATAGCTTTGTCTGTCAAACGTGCCATTATTCCTCACATTCGCTCTTGCAGAACAGCAAAGGATGCTTGGGATACACTAACCACTTTGTACCAGGCTAGGAATGAGGCTCGTGTTGCTTACCTCCGAAAACAGTTGGAGAGTGAGCACATGAATGAAGGTGATTCGATGGACAGTTTTCTTACAAAGATCAAAGACCTGAAGGAACAATTGATTTCTGCTGATGAGGTTATACCAGATAGCTCACTTGTGCAGACCGTTCTGAATGGCCTTCCTGATTCATATCAGAGTTTTGCCTCTACTCTTCGATTGATGATGAAAGGCAATCCGAATGCCTTGTCATTTGAGGAATTAGTCTCTGTTCTGTCGCAGGAAGATCAGTCCAGGCAGAACAGGTCCATTATGCGTGTTGCAGATCAAGCTTTCCTGGCTAGTCAGAAGGGCAAAGGAAAATGGAGCTCTTCTACTAGTAAGCAGAAATCTGCAAATGCTGCACAATCGAAGAACCAGGATAAAGATGAGAAGAAATCAGAAAAGCAGAAATTGGTCTACAAGTACTGTAAAGGAAATGATCATATTATAAAGAACTGTCCAAAACTGGCTGCTAAAGAGGCAAAGAAGAAAGAGGCTGGAATGGTTGTTGCAGAGGCCTCTACACCAAAAACAGAGTCTGCAAATCTTGTGCAGGAAGAAGAATGGGCATTTACTACTGTCTGCAGTTTTGACCCATCTTCTCATGATCAGTGCATGTCTGCAGTAGACTCAGATGTTTGGTACTTTGACAGTGGGGCAACCAAACATATTACCTCGCAGCGCAGTTTCTTCTCTTCACTCGAGCCTGCCCCTACAGGGAATACTGTCACATGCGCCAATAACTCCTCTTATCCTGTTATGGGAGTTGGTAAGATCATTCTGACTACTGCTGATGGTAGTTCTTTCACTTTGTCAGATGCTTTATTTGTGCCAGGGATCAAAAAGAACCTGTTATCAGTTTCTGCATTAGCCAAGATTAGCTTGGTTGTGAAATTCGTTGATGACAGGTGTACAGTCCATGATCTCTCAAATGGCGATGTGATTATTGCTTCTGGCATTTTATGTCGTGGGCTGTATAAGCTCATAGACTATGAAAAATCTGTGAATGATTCGGCATGTGCAGTTCATGATTCTGAGGCTATGTCAGATGCAAAGCTTTGGCATGCACGCTTTGGTCATCTGAATTTTGCTAGTTTGTTACGCCTGCAGAAATCTGAAATGGTGTCCTCTTTGCCCAAACTTGAGGCACCTGGAAAACATGTTTGTGAAGGCTGTATTTTGGGCAAAATGCAGCGTTCTTCCTTTCCAAAAGATGGTTCAGTTTGGGCTATGCAGAAATTGCAGCTTGTACATAGTGATGTCTGTGGTCCTATGCAGACACCCTCTTTTGGAAATTACCTTTACTTCGTGACTTTCATTGATGATTTTTCCAGGCATGCATGGGTATATCCACTCAAAGCAAAGTCCGAAATGTTCACGTGCTTCAAACAGTTTTTGGTTTTGGCTGAAAATCTGTCAGCATGTAAAATGGGCACCCTCCGTTCTGATCGAGGGGGGGAATATATGTCTTCAGATTTTAATGCATTTCTGGCTGAACGTGGGATAAAACACCAGTGTACAGTGCCGTATACACCTCAACAGAATGGAGTTGCTGAACGAAAGAACAGGTCACTCATGGAGATGGCAAGATGCATGGTCAAAAGTCAGGCTTTACCACATAGTTTCTGGCTTGAGGCTGTCATGTGTGCAGCATATGTACTGAACAGGTGTCCCACGAAAGCGTTGCAGTCTATCACTCCATATGAGGCTTGGCATGACCGCAAGCCATCTGTTGCTCATCTGCGTGTTTTTGGTTGTTTGGCATATGCATTAGTGCCTGAACAACATCGCAGAAAATTGGATGATAAGGCAGTAAAATGTATTTTTGTTGGGTACAGTTCTGAAAGTAAAGGCTATCGTCTGTATCATCCACAGACTAAACGCATTCTGGTTAGCCGTGATGTTGTCTTTGTGGAAGATGCTATTCAGCCATTGCTTTCATGTACTAAGGAGACATCTGTTAGCTCCAAAGACATGTATGATACTTTGATGCCTCTTTTTACAGGTGGACAGGCTAGCGCTGGTCCTAATGAGGCAACTTCTCAGCCTTTGCAGGTTTCATATGATGATGCAGATCATGCCATTTCTGATGCAGATTTACATGATGCACTTGTTGATGAGAGAGCTGATATTGAACAGGCAAAAACTATGCCAAAATGGCTGGTGCAGACTTTGCGTGACAGCAAATTAGATGCACCTTTGTCATATCGTACTCGTTCAGGCTCTCATAGTACCTCCTTTGCATCAGATTGCTATGCTATGGCTGCATCTAGTCTCTGTGATGAGAATGAGCCTGTTTCTTTTGATGAAGCACAAAATTCAGAAAATTGGATGGCTGCTATGCAATCTGAATATGATGCTATAATGAAGAATGGTACATGGTCTTTATGTGACTTGCCTCCTGGCAAGAAGGCCATTGGCACTAAGTGGGTATACAAGCTGAAGCGTAAACCTGATGGTACAGTTGATAGGTATAAGGCTAGGCTTGTTGCAAAGGGTTATGCGCAGGAAAGAGGCATTGATTTTGATGAGACCTTTGCACCTACATGCCGTATGACTACTGTTCGGAGCATTTGTGCACTTGCAGCCCATCATGGTTGGAATGTACATCAGTTGGACATTAAAACAGCATTTCAGAATGGTGACTTGCATGAAGAAGTGTATGTTTTTCAGCCCCGTGGCTTTGTGCAGAAAGGGCATGAAAACCAGGTGTGCAAAGAAGGCGTTATATGGTTTAAAGCAAGCACCACGTGCTTGGTATGAGAAAATACATGCCTATCTGATTGCACATGGTTTTGAGAACAGTCCAACTGAAAGCACCTTATATGTTAAGCGTGCTAATGATGTGCTTTTGATCATTGTTGTCTATGTAGACGACATGCTGCTCACTGGTCCTCTTGAGAAGCATATTGCTGATTTCAAGGCTGATTTGCATGCCTCATTTGAGATGTCTGATTTGGGGCATTTGCATCACTATTTGGGCATTCAGTTTATGCAAGTTGATGGTGGAATGGCTTTGTGTCAAACGAAATATATTGACACATTATTGGAGCGTTTTGGCCTTGAAGACTGTAAGCCTATTGCCACTCCTATGGAGACAGGTTTATGATTGAGTCTTCATGATGCTGGAGATGCATTTGATGCTGTTCTCTATCAGCAGGCTGTTGGATGCTTGATTTACTTATGCATTACTCGGCCAGATATTCAGTTTGCTGTCTCACAGATGAGCAGGTTTATGCATTGCCCAGGAGTCACGCATTGGAAAGCGGTTAAGCGCATCTTTCGCTACTTGAGTGGTACTCGGCTACTTGGGTTGTTTTATCCCAAGGGGGGATCACTACCGCCAGATTTGCATGCTTTTTCTGACTCAAATTGGGCTGGTTGCTATGACACTCGTGTGTCCACCAGTGGTTTTTGCTTCATGCTTGGTAGCTCATGTATATCTTGGTTGAGCAAGAAGCAGCCTACTGTGGCCACTTCCAGTTGTGAGGCTGAGTATAGGGCAGCTTTCACAGCGACTATTGAGTGTGTGTGGCTCAGACGCCTTATGGCTGATTTGGGTGTTGGCCAGTCTTCTGCCACCACCATCTTCACTGACAGTCAGAGCGCATTGGCAGTTGCGAGGAACCCTCTGTTCCATGCTCGCACTAAGCACATTGAGGTGCATTATCACTATGTCAGGGAGAGGTTCTCTGCTGGGGAGATCAGCTTGGCATATGTGCCCACGCAGGAGAACATTGCAGACCTTTTCACGAAGGCTCTGCCTAGGGAGAAGTTTGAAGCTTTCCGCAAAGCTTTGGGCTTACTTCCTTTTGTGGAGTGATTTCCACATAGCTCGGCACTTCCTTATACATGAGTGCCAGCTCCTTGTTCACCGCATCACTCCCAGGGGGGATTTGTTGATATATTTCGGTAGTGATGTGTGTGAACACTCTAGGACCGCCGGGGCACTTTTTTCCCTCTTTAGGAGGTTTTTTTCCCCCGGCTTGTATATACGCCTATTGCCCTAATGGGCTACTTATCTTTGTACATTCTCTAGTAATACATTCAGTCTTGTGTGTTGTGCTCCAAGCTTCTTCCTCTTCCTTGTGTTGTTCGCGTGCTTCCGCAGACGTCTAACTCCAACAGCTATAACACTAGCACGCTTGGAGCACTTGAACCCAAAGATGGTACTAAGGAGAAAAAATCAATTGGCCTCCATCTCATTGTCAAATTGCAAAAAAACATCAGAAGTAAATGATGAATGGCTTTGGCAAAAGTATGTTGGAATTTCTTCCTAATGGACTTAATTAAATGTTGCTTTTCAGTTGGAAGAAGAGTAACCACCTCCATCAACTCAGGGGCTGATGCCTGTGATAGAATAACACAACTCTAGACTTTGGCCAATTGGATGCCAAATTCCTCTTGCAAGTAGAAATCTTGGCGAGAAAGCTTTAGACCATTGATTTGCTCAGAAGCAGATTTCCTAGCTTCTACCTTTAAGCTCCTCGTCAAGGGTCCTTTGCAGCATAGTGACTTGTTGAGTCACGGTTCGGAGGTGAACATCCTGCTGTGTTGTTTGTAGAGAAAACTGCTTGTTGATTTCCCAAAGAGTAGTGGCCGTCTGTTGCAGCATATCATGATACTTGACTTGTGCTTTCAATTGATATTGCAATTCATTGATAACCACATCCTTCACCATAATCTCTTTTTCAAGGTCTTGAAATTTTTGTAGATTTTGTTGATTAGCCTATGCCAAGTTGTCAACCTGCTTTTGATAACCTCCTGCTTCACGACGAGCCTCTTCAAAAAATGATTTGAAATATTGAATCTATCATGAATACATCCATAAAGCATCAAAAAGTTCCAAGACTTCAAACTGTTGTTGTGGGGTGGCATCCTATGTCTGTTGTGATCAAGATTGGAGCCACTAGTTAAAGGCCTAGAGGTCAGTACATGTTCGAGTAGCATGTTCGAAATCATAGGCAATCAAAGCTTAGAGGTGTAAGAAATAAGCACTAAGTTGACTGAATTCGTGAAGGCCAGCGAACTCATTAAGACCAAACTACCAGTGATGCTCATGCATTTCGGGCAGAAGGGCAAGTTAAGGGACAAAGATATAGTCATCGACAGGAGGGGTGACTTTGTTCCATGGGGATGCTGGGGGTGATGGAGTGGACCAACCAGAGGGAGATGAAGGTGGTGAGTAAGGTGGGAAAGAGGCAGATGAACTTGGCCTAGGGGAGGGTTTGGGATGGAAAGGTGGAGAGGAGATAGGTGGGGGTGACAAGGGCGGAGGAGAGACAGTGTTATACATTATGGAATATGTTGAACAATGCATTGTTGGAGTGTTAATTTATTAATGTATTAATGTGTTTTGGTGCTTTTGATATAGCAATTGAAGGTTCATGAGGGCGTGAAAGCATGAAGGGCAGACATCAATAATCCAACTTTAGGGCGGATATCAATAAATCTGATTTATAATTTAATTTGTAAATAAATATGTGTAGAAGGTTCTGTTAGAGTTAGACATCTACGGAAGCACATGAACAGCACAAGGAAGAAGAAGAAGCTTGGAGCACAACACACAATACTGAATGTATTACTAGAGAATATACAAAGATAAGTAGCCCATTAGGGCAATACGCGTATATACAAGCCAGGGGAAAAAAAACCTCCTACAGAGGGAAAAAAGTGCCCCCGCGATCCTAGAGTGTTCACACACATGACTACCTAAATATATCAACAAATCCCCCCTGGGAGTGATGCAGTGAACAAATAGCTATCACTCATGTATAAGGAAGTGCCAAGCTATGTGGAAAACACTCCACAAAACGAAGTAAGCCCAAAGCTTTGCGGAAAGCTTCAAACTTCTCCCTGGGCAGAGCCTTCATGAAAAGGTCTGCAATGTTCTCCTGCGCTGGGCACATATGCCAAGCTGATCTCCCCAGCAGAGAACCTCTCCCTGACATAATGATAATGCACCTCAATGTGCTGAGTGCGAGCATGGAACAAAGGGTTCCTCGCAACTGCCAATGTGCTTTGACTGTTAGTGAAGATGGTGGTGGCAGAAGACTGACCAACAACCAAATCAGCCATAAGGCATCTGAGCCACACACACTCAATAGTAGCTGTGAAAGCTGGCCTATACTCAGCCTCACAACTGGAAGTGGCCATAGTAGGCTGCTTCTTGCTCAACCAAGATATACATGAGCTACCAAGCATGAAGCAAAAGCCACTAGTGGACACATGAGTGTCATAGCAACCAACCCGGTCTGAGTCAGAAAAAGCATGCAAATCTGGCGGTAGTGATCCCCCCTTGGGATAAAACAACCCAAGTAGCCGAGTACCACTCAACTAGCGAAAGATGCGCTTAACCGTCTACCAATGCTTGACACCTGGGCAATGCATAAACCTGCTCATCTATGAGATAGCAAACTCAATATATGGCCTAGTAATGCATAAGTAAATCAGGCATCCAACAACCTACTGATAGAGGACAACATCAAATGCATCTCCAGCATCATGAAGACTCAATCGTAAACCTGTCTCCATAGGAGTGGCAATAGGCTTACAGACTTCAAAGCAAAAACACTGCAATAATGTGTCAATATATTTCGTTTGACACAAAGCCATTCCACCATCAATTTGCATAAACTGAATGCCCAAATAGTGATGTAAATGCCCCAAATCAGACATCTTAAATGAGGCATGTAAATCAGCCTTGAAATCAGCAATATGCTTCTCAATAGGACCAGTGAGCAGCATGTCGTCAACATAGACAACAATGATCAGAAGCACATCAGTAGCACGCTTAACAACATATAAGGTGCTTTCAGTTGGACTGTTCTCAAAACCATGTGCAATCAGATAGGCATGTATCTTCTCATACCAAGCATGTGGTGCTTGCTATAAACCATATAATGCCTTCTTTAACCTACACACCTGGTTTTCATGTCCTTTTTGCACAAAGCCACGGGGCTGAAAAACATACACTTCTTCATGCAAGTCACCATTCAAAAATGAAGTTTTAATGTCCAACTGATGTACATTCCAACCATGATGGGCTGCAAGTGCACAAATGCTCCGAACAGTAGTCATACGACATGTAGGTGCAAAGGTCTCATCAAAATCAATGCCTCTTTCCTACGCATAACCCTTTGCAACAAGCCTAGCCTTATACCTGTCAACTGTACCATCACGTTTATGCTTCAGCTTGTATACCGACTTAGTGCCAATGGCCTTCTTGCCAGGAGGCAAGTCACATAAAGATGAAGTACCATTCTTCATTATTGCATCATATTCAGATTGCATAGCAGCCATCCAATTTTTTGAATTTTGTGCTTCATCAAACGACACAGGCTCATTCCCATCACAGAGACTAGATGCACCCATAGCATAGCAATCTGATGCAAAAGAGGCACTATGAGAGCCTGATCGAGTACGATATGACAAAGGTGCATCTAATTTGCTATCACGCAAGGTCTGCACCAGCCATTTTGGCATAGTTCTTGCCTGCTCAATATCAGCTCTCTCATCAATAAGTGCATCAGGTACATCTGCATCAGAAATGGAATTATCTACATCATCACATGAAACCTACAAAGGCTAAGAGGTTGCCTCATTAAGACCAGCACTAGACTATCCACCTGTAAAAAGAGGCACCAAAGTATCATACATGTCTTTGGAGCTAACAGATGTCTCCTTAGTACATGAAAGCAATGGCTGAATAGCATCTTCCACAAAAACAACATCACGGCTAACCAGAATGCGTTTAGTTTGTGGATGATACAGACGATAGCTTTTACTTTCACAGCTATACCCAACAAAAATACATTTTACTGCCTTATCATCCAATTTTCTGCGATGTTGTTCAGGCACTAATGCATATGCCAAACAACCAAAAACACGCACATGAGCAACAGATGGCTTGCGGTCATGCCGAGCCTCATATGGAGTGATAGACTACAGCCCTTTAGTGGGACACCTATTCAGTATATATGATGCACACATGACAGCCTCAAGCCAGAAACTATGTGGTAAAGCCTGACTCTTGACCATACACCTGGCCATCTCCATGAGTGACCTGTTCTTTTGTTCAGCAACTCCATTCTGTTGAGGTGTATACGGCACTGTACACTGGTGTTTTATCCCACGTTCAACCAAAAATTTATTAAAATCAGAAGACATATACTCCCCCCCTCGATCAGAACGGAGAGTGCCCATTTTACATGCTGACAGATTTTCAGCCAAAACCAAAAATTGTTTGAAGCACGTCAACACTTCGGACTTTGCCTTCAATGGATATACCCATGCATGCCTGGAAAAATCATCGATGAAAGTCACGAAGTAAAGATAATTCCCAAAAGAAGGTGTCTGCATAGAACCACAGACATCACTATGTACAAGCTGTAATTTCTGAGTAGCCCGAACTGAACCATCTTTTGGAAAGGACAAACGCTACATTTTGCCCAAAATACAGCCTTCACAAACATGTTTTCCAGGTGCCTCAAGTTTGGGCAAAGAGGACACCATTTCAGATTTCTGCAGGTGTAGCAAACTAGCAAAATTCAGATGACCAAAGCATGCATGCCAAAGCTTTGCATTTGACATAGCCTTAGAATCATTTATTGCACATGCCAAATCATTTACATATCTTTCATAATCTATGAGCTTATACAGCCCATGACATAAAATGCCAGAAGCAATAATCACGTCGCCATTTGACAAATCATGAACTGTACACCTGTCATCAACAAATTTCACAACGAAGCCAATCTTGGCTAATGCAGAAACTGATAAGAGGTTCTTCTTGAACTCGAGCACAAATAAAGCATCTGACAAAGTGAAAGAACTACCATCAGCAATAGTCAAAATGATCTTACCAACTCCCATAACAGGATAAGAGGAGTTGTTGGCGCATGTAACAGTATTCCCTATAGGGGCAGGCTCGAGTGAAGAGAAGAAATTGTGCTGCGAGGTAATATGTTTGGTTGCCCCACTGTCAAAATACTGGAGTCTACTGTAGACATGCACTGCTCATGAGAAGATGGGTCAAAACTACAGACAATAGTAAATGCCCATTCTTCTTTCTGCACAAGATTAGCAGACTCTTTTTTTGGTGTAGAGGCTTCTGCAACAACCATTCCAACCTCTTTCTTCTTTGCCTCTTTAGCAGCCAGTTTTGGATAGTTCTTTATGATATGATCATTCCCTTTACAGTACTTACAAAATAATTTCTGCTTTTCTGATTTCTTCTCATCTTTATCTTCCTTCTTCGAATATGCAGAATTAGTAGATTTCTGCTTACTAGTTGAAGAGCTCCATTTTCTTTTGCCCTTAGGAAAGCTTGATTTGCAACTCGCATAATGGACCTGTTCTGCCTGGACTGATCTTCTTGCAATAGAACAGAGACTAACTCCTCAAATGATAAGGCATTTGGATTGCCTTTCATCATCAACCGAAGAGTAGAAGCAAAACTCTGATATGCATCAGGAAGACCATTCAGAACGGTCTGCATAAGTGAGCTATATGGTATAACCTCATCAGTAGAAATCAACTGTTCCTTCAAGTCTTTGATCTTCGTTAGGAAACTGTACATAGAATCACCTTCATTCATGTGCTCACTCTCCAACTGTTTTCGGAGGTAAGCAACACGAGCCTCATTCCTAGCTTGGTACAATGTGGTAAGTGTATCCTAAGCATCCTTAGCTGTTTTACAAGAGTGAATGTGAGGAATAATGGCACTTTTGACAGACAAAGCTATCAATGCATGTGCCTGGGCATCTCTGCCATCCCAGTGAATCTGCTCTGTAGTAGGTGCAACAGAAACCGCAGCATGAACAGGAATATGCAGAATATCATAATCTTCGACACCCTGTGCATCAGCTTCAGTACCTACAGTTGTAACAATTGCAGGTGTGATAGGATGTTTTTCAACACCTTGCACAATGTTCCACGATCCTTTTGCAACCAACACATGTCGCATCATATAAGCCCATAACGGATAGTTGGTACCATCCAACTTATCCTCAACAGCCAACATACAGAATACATCACTGCTTTCAGCCATGGCTGATAACTAAAATACCTTGATGTAGAAAATTGATTGTATCTCAAAAAGCTGAACAAAACTGCCCTGATGAATTCCGCTAGACCTGTAGTAGACTTCGAGATGCTTATATTGGCGAACACAAACTAGTATATAGCTTTGGCACAAAAAGATGAAATAGCTTGCACAAGCACTGCGATAGTGCGTTTGGAGGTCGAAACAAGCTCAGATGGCGATTTTGGCACCACAGAGCGAAGCCGTTTTGATCTCGGAAGCACCTTGAGTATGCTCACCAAAATTCGTGCGATTCTGAGACTGCAACTGGAGGAGTGTCGACGGCGCCCTAGATGAAGCGATGACGTGCTCTGATACCAATTATTGGAGTTAGACGTCTGCGAAAGCACGCAAACAACACAAGGAAGAAGAAGAAGAAGGTTGGAGCACAACACACAATACTGAATGTATTACTAGAGAATGTACAAAGATAAGTAGCCCATTAGGGCAATAGGCGTATATACAAGCCGGGGGAAAAAAAACTCCTAAAGAGGGAAAAAAGTGCCCTGACGGTCCTAGAGTGTTCACACACATCACTACCTAAATATATCAATAGGTTCTATTATTAGAAATAGTTAGAAAAATAGTGGTTAGAATAGGAGTCATTGTAGACCATAATTTTTGATATTGAAAGAAGAGGCTTTCTACGAAAGTCACCAACTTTTAGTTACACGCATGCTTTTCGAAGCCGCTCTCATGTAACCACTCTTATTGATGTAATAAAAAATTCCTATAAATACATGCACTTTGTGGACTATCGAAACAGAGTGCATGGGGGGAGATTGCACCCAATACTCCGTTCAGTCTCGTCTCTTGCTGTCTTTATTTTTCTGTGTGTTTTCTGCGTTCGTAACCTCTGTGTGCGTTTGAGCAAGATCCTGATAATAGTGGTATCATAGCCTTGCATGCATCACTACGGAGGGATTTGTTTTTGTTCATTCCAGTTCCAAAACCAAAACCTACATTTATACCTACATTTACACCTATGTTTACTCCTTCGGCTTACTCCAAGGCCTCGACTAAGGCAAAGAACTTAGGTATAACTTAGGCATAACTTAGGCATAACTTACGCATTACATTGGCATCATTGGCACCCAAGGCTCCGTTAGCGAGTGTTGACTACACACGAACCAATTTTAATGTATGAGTGGCAATAAGGACTTTTAGATTCACCAAGGTAGGAGGATTTGAACCCACAACCTCACCCACACAAGGGAAGTGTTTTACCACTGCACTATCTCTTTGTGTTGTCACTCTACTTGTCTTTTCTTATATTTAACATAACTTTCATCTCTTTCTTACTTTTTCAATTCCCAAGAACAACCATTCCTTTTACATTTTAACTCAAACAAACTCAAAAATTGTTTTTACATATCTAGCAAGAAGGTTTTGTCTCTACATCCTCATGGACCCTATGAAAAACATGGAAGATTTTGGCGAATCACCTCTACTCGAGGTCACACTCGAGCAATAGCTCGAGCTCCTATGTCACAAATTATGAGGCGCTCAGAACAAGACCTGACAACGTGATGAAATACTCGAAAAGATGCAAATTGATGAAGACAATCTTACGAGGGTGGTCAAATCTATTATCTCTACCTAGTCGGATGGCACACATTCCAAGATCACCATTAGGAATTCCTAGTTTTTACGGTTTGATTGCCGTAAGGATGGCCCTTTAATCCTTTCATGGCTTTCACAGTTTGATGATTTTTATACTAATGAAACCTATGCTGAAAGTGAAAAAGTCAAATTTGCCACTAACTATTTAGTAGGAAAAGCTCAACTCTGGTGGAAGGCTTTCCAAGAGAAAGTGAAGGATTCTTTTCTTCCTCCTCAATACCATTTGCATGTTTGACGTGCATGGTCGACCCTTACATGGAAGGAGGGTGATACGGTTACTACCTACATGGAGTGCTTGTGGCAAAATTTACTATTGGTTCGAATGCTTGAAGAACATAACATGGAGGCCCACAATGAAGAAATTCCTCCTCTTTGGACAGAGGAATCATTCGAGAAGGACTTAAGTACCTTGGGTAATGATATCTCTCTTCATTCTCTACTTTGCATGCACGGTACTATAAACAACAAACTTGTTAAAATTCTACATGACCATAGTAGTTCACATGACTTCATTTCACACTTATTAGTACAGGAACTTAAATTGAAAACATTTCCTTCTTTGTATAAAGTAAAAGCTGCATTTCAAGGTAATCGTTATAATGGAACACGAGAAGTAAAAGATGTTACGATTAGCATAGGTCCATATGTTGATTTACGAACATTTTTAATTGCACCTTTGCAATCTTACGATGTTATACTAGGTATGCCTTTTTGTCATCATTATAACCCATGGATTGACTACCATACACATACCTTTAATTTTGAATTTAAAGGTCAAATCATTACTTTGTCTGCACGACATGATTTCCAGCCATTTCCATTGATTAATCATACTCAAGTAAAAAGTGCATTTAGGAAAGGATTCAATTCATGCATTGTTTTTGTCAATGTCATCAATGATTATACTCATACACTTCTTGATGCACATAAACCTTTCATGACTACTTATAAGGATTGTCTTATGTCTAAATATCCCTCTGAACTACCACCCTCTCGAGGATCCTTTGACTGAAGCATAGACTTAGTCCCTGGTAGTTCTCCTCCTCATAAAGCACCTTATAGACATGGCCCACTACACCAAATGGAAATAGAAAACCAAGTAAAAGACCTACTATAGAAAGGACTTATAATGCCTAGTTCTTCCCCATTTGGAGCACCAGTTCTCTTAGTAGAGAAGAAGAATAAAACTTATCGAATGTCCATTGATTATAGAGCCCTTAACAAGATCACAATAAAGAATAGATACCCCATACCTCAAATTGATGATCTTTTAGATAAATTACGAAGAGCTCGTATCTTAAGTAAAATTGATCTAAAATCAGGATACCATAAGATTCATATGACGCAAAGTGATATTTTTAACACTGCATTTAGAACTCAAACATGCCATTATGAATTTATGGTAATGCCTTTTGGACTTACTAATGCTCCTGCTACATTTGCACGAATGATGAACAACATTTTTCTTGATTACCAAGCTTTTGTTCTTGTATTTGTCGATGATATACTTGTTTACAGTAAGAATGATAGTAAGCATGAGATGCATCTTAAAACAGTTTTCCATTTACTATGAGAGAATACACTTTATGCTAATTCTGGAAAGAGTTACTTCTTTCAACGTAAGCTAGAATATCTAGGACATATTATTTCAAGTGAAGGTGTGCATGTGGATCCAAAAAAAATTAAAGTTATAGTAGAATGGTCTACACCACAATCAGTCAATGATGTTCGTTCTTTTATTGGGTTGGCTAGTTTCTATAGGAAGTTTATTCGAAATTTTCCTTATTTAGCATTGCCCCTTACCTTGTTATTGAAAAAGAAAATAAAATTCACATGGGGACTTACGCAACAACAATCCTTTGAAAAACTCAAACATGCACTTTCACATGCACCTGTTTTACAATTACCTGATTTTTCACAACCCTTTCATGTTGTTACTGATGCTAGTGGTTCAGGGATAGGTGCAGTTTTAATGCAAAATGATCATCCCATTGCACTTGAGAGTAGGAAGCTTAAGCCCTCAGAAAAGAATTATAGTACATATGATAAAGAATTGTTAGCAGTTGTGCATGCTTTGCGAATTTGGAAACACTATCTTATGGGCTCTCAGGTTTTAATCAAAACAGATCAATAATCTATTAAGCATTTATTAAATCAGCCCTTACTATCTGATCGCCATCTTAAATGGGCATCATTCAGTCAAAATTTCCAACCCAGATCCAATATCAGCCTAGTAAAGCTAATGTTGTAGCTGATGCTCTTAGCCAATTTCCTTCACATTCTGTTGTTTTGCATAATATTTCTGCCATCCAAATACATTCTTTTCAAGAAATGATTTCCACTTATGCATATGATTTGTATTTTTCACGTGCATGGTATATACACAAACACATTAATGTAATTCCTCCCTGAACATTTCCATGCATGTTTCTTTTAACATGGAACATGCTTATTTTCATTCAGTGATGAAACATGTGATTGGCCATCCATGTTTATTTTATTTTATCAACTGAGTTCAGTTGCTTTTTCAAATGAGGAGCATGTTATACATTATGGAATATGTTGAACAATGCATTGTTGGTTTTTTTGATATAGCAGTTGAAGGTTCGTGTGGGCGTGAAAGCATGAAGGGCGGACATTAATAATCCGACTTTAGGGCGGACATCAATAAATCCAATTTATAATTTAGTTTATAAATAAATCCGCATAGAAGGTTCTATTGTTAGAAATAGTTAGAAAAATAGTGGTTAGAATAAGAGTCATTGTAGACTGTAATTTTTTATATTGAAAGAAGAGGCTTTCTACGAAATTCACCAACTTTTAGTTACACGCATGCTTTTGGAAGTCTCTCTCATGTAACCACTCTTTTTGATGTAATAAAAAATTCCTATAAATACATGCACTTTGTGGACTGTCGAAACAGAGTGCATGGGGGGAGATTGCACCCAATACTGCGTTCAGTCTCGTCTCTTGCTGTCTCTATTTTTCTGTGTGTTTTCTACATTTGTAACCTCTGTGTGCATGTGAGCAAGATCTTGATAACAGACAGGTGGTTCAAACATATTGTGATCAGGCTCGGTGGTCGTAGTCATTGCAACATCATGTTGAATGGGAGGAACAGAGCCGAAACCACCCGTCGGAGGAGGAGATGGGGTGGGGACGGGGGATGGTTTTCATGGTGGATGAACTGGAGGATGAAGAAACTACAGCCTGATGATGATGGGATCGGTGTAGGAGGACATTGACACTCTCATCCTCCTCTTCATCAGAAGGAATGGGCTATTGTGCAAAGGAACGCGGGACCAAGATAATGGGGGTGCCAATCGGAGATTCCCTGGGATACATAATGGGAAGGAGAAATGGTAAATGCGTCTTCGGGTGGTTACCAACATCCAACTGCCCCATGATAATCTAGCACTCCCTGTGAATACAGATGAACAAAAATAGCAACCAGTTGATCAGTTGTTGGGCGGCCGCAACAATGAGGGAGTAAAATTGTCAAGAAATTCCATAAAGGCGGTGTTGAAGGTTTAGAGCTATGAAAAAAAAATGCAAAATAGAGCACTTGAGCTATGCCTGATAGCTAATGGCATACTCATTAGAGCTATGCCAGGGAAAAAGCTACTCCATGGAAGCACGGGATAAGGTGGGGACAGATGCAAGACCCTCAATGGGGAGGAAAAATCATTGCCCCACCTCAATGGCAGTAGTGAGTAGCTCTTGGTCGTTCAAAAGAACAATCCATCGAGCGGCATTGGTGGGCTCGATGGCAATATTACGAATAATACTCTCTGTAGCAGGATGAGCTACTGCAACATCCCACTCCAGGAGGCAAAACTTAACTAAGCGGCGTGGGTATAAAAAAACTTGCATGTCATCCATGACAGCAACAATGAGGGGTTTGAAGGATGCCAAGATCTCCATGAGCACAAACAATGAGCACACATAATGAGCACACACAAGTGCAGTACATAGGCAAAACAATAATGCACACAAACAGACATAGAGAAAATGATGGCAGAACATCCAACATGGGAGTTTAAAACAAGTGTTAGCTCATGAAGCCGTTGATTTTATTGCACTAACATGTTTCATTTGGCAAAGAAATATATTTGATTACAGGAATTTAGGGAATTGATGGATGGACTTAGAACCACAACAAGCATCATGGTGCTGGGTGGCAGAAAAATGGATAGGACATTTTCGATAAGGTTTTTTCTTGGAACAGGACGAGGGGAAGACAAAGTTTGTTTTTGTGTTAGCTTTTGTGCAGATATCCGATTCCTGCACATCATCAACGAGGTTTTGCTAGAAATATGCAACAGCCTTATATTCCATTTCTCAATGCAAATCCTGGGTTTATCCAGCCAGCTGGATATCAAAATGTTCTTAGCAATATGTATTACAAGCCTGGATCAACAACAGAACCTGTCATGGGTTCAACGTATTATGTCCCTGCTGGAGTCCAAGGGATGTATATCCCCAGTGCAGATCATTTGACTGCTCAAGGAATGGTGATCAAGCAGATAGAATATTATTTCAGTGTGGAAAATCTTTGCCGAGATATATACCTTAAATCAAAGATGGATGAGTGGGGATTTGTTCCCGTATCTGTTATTGCCAATTTTAATAGGGTGAAAATGATAACACAAAACCCATATTTTATTGTAGAGGCTTTGCGATTATCAAACGTTGTAGAGGTTCAGGGTGATAAAGTGCGGAAGAAAGGTGATTGGGCAAATTGGTTGCTTCCAGCAAGCCAAAGATTGATTGCTTCCATGGGAGACAAAGATCAGGCTGTTGGGTTTTCGGCAACTTACACAAATGAAGATATGAACCATAATCTTGGTTTAAGGTCCAGCAGAATGGAAGTGCAGAACAAAATATAAAAACAAGTGAATGAAGAGCTGGAGAAATCAATTGACAATTAGAGCAAACAGTTTGCACAAAGTTGTAGTATTGAGAGGGGAGTACAAAGTTAAGGAAAATAAAGATTTGTAGCATAATTGTGGATTATCCATTACAATATTTCAGATGGTGGTGGTTCAGATATCAACAACTTGCTGGCAAAGGCTTAATATTCTTGTCCCATGTGATGCGTTATGTATATCACATATTGTGTAGTCAAATAAAGGCAACGGTTAAATGTTGCCTCGTATTTCCCAATGGAGCTGTAAATGGGCAGTTGGAAAAAGGAGGAAGGGGAAGGCATTGAAGAGAGGAGTCAATTGAGCTCGCTCTGGTGGGTGGGATTTTATCTATTTGCTCTCTCTGAACAAAAGGGGCATGGGTGTTCGTTTGGGCAGCCAATGGAAGACCGACAGTGCACACGCTGGAGAGAAGGGAAGTTTTTTTTTGTTTTTTCGCTGTGTACACAAGGGAATGTACGGGAGCAGTCGGCTAAAAAAAAAAAGGGCTCCCTTCGCTGTCGTGAAAGGAGGAAGGGGGGGCGCGTTTTCAAGGGAGGCAATCAGGAGACGTGGGCTTCTGTCGGAGGTTTTGGAGAAAGGAGGAGCTGCGCTTCTTCTAGGAGGGGAGTAGCACTTCTTCGGGGGGGTTTTTCTCCTTGTCCATCCGTGTGTAGGTGTCAAGGGGATGCATGCTATCTGAGGGGAGCATTCGGCAGGCACGGAAACAGACATCTGAGGCATCGAGAAGACGTGAAATGAGGAAGGGGGGGGTCTCTGTTCATTGATGGCATGTACTTTGTTTCATTAAGAAGCTTTCCTGTGCCGAATAGATGGTGGTGTTTAGGCCATAAAAAGATCTAGAGCGGACGGCAGAGAGGATCGCACAAGAAATCTCCAAGGCCACTCTTCCAGCAAAGTTCTTTATAGAAGCTTTCTGTTCAGACCTGTTTCTATCCACAAATGCAAGAAATTTTCATAGTGCAGACATTGTTGGTGTTGTGTGGCCGCAGAGAATGAGACAATAAGCCGAGCTTTGGTTGATTTCTTGGGACAGCAACTCCGACGCCATGCGAAAACGATCATGGAAAAGAAGTACTTGCTCTTTGTGCCTGCAATGCTACTTGGATCAATTATTCTCTACGTCATTGTGATTGGGCCGGCTGGTCGAGTTTTCCCGTACTCTTCAGGAAAAGGACCCAAGCTCACTAAACTCCCTGTTACTGAACAATGTTCTCTACCTTTGCTGCAAGAGCAAGCTGAAGACTGAATACCGAGGCTTAGAAGGTGCATTTTAGGTTTTATTGCACATTTTGACATCCTTTAATAATTGATGAGATATTTCGTAGAATTTTGTGGGATCAAGTGATGTGAGAATGCACTTGTTTGAGGGAAGGATTGCATTTCAGACTGTGACTTTGTGTTTTATGATCAATTTGTAAGTTTTGTTTTGATGGAATAACAAGTCGTCTAGTTGAGCTATTACATGGACTAGAAGGATTTGTTTTCTTCGCTGTAGGAAGAGCGCCAATAAGAAGATAAGGGAGTCGGGGGCAGCAGATCTTCGTGGGCTCCTCTATGTGTTTTTGGGGGGGGGGGGGGGGCAATGTATGGTTCTACTGCTCGCGATGGTCTAAAAAAACTCTAGCAGAGGGAAGCGAGCACGAGAATAGAGTGCGAGGGGGGAGCCTTCTTTCTGTTTTTTTGGGAGCTATCAGAGAACCCTCTGGGGAAGTGTGTGGAGGGGGAGTCGTCTTCTGATTTTGGGGAAGTTCTGGAGAGTGGGGCTGAAGGGAAAACACCACCAGGGAGCGGGGGGGGGGGGAAAGTATACCCAAAGGGAAACCTCCATAGTGCATAGGGAGCTTGGCCGTGGCAATATATGGCCTAAGGGGGGAAGAAGTTTGTTTTTTCTGCTTCTTGGTAAGTTTCTTTTGCTCTCTATGGACTGAGAGAATTGCATAGTACAGGGAGCTTGGGCAGCTAAAGGGAAAAGAATATGCATGCTGATGACCGTTTCAACGAAAACCGAAGGGGGAGTTAAGAGATTATGAGCAAACATCTCCATTCGTTGGTTCAGTAATTACTCCTTGTTTATCTCTGAGGAGGAAAGAGGTGAAGGCACTTGATCAAGGGGATGGCTATTTCTTTTGGCGCTTAGAATATTCTTCTAGAAATGTAATGATCCCATAAAAAGCATGAATCAACGTGGAATGGGCATTCGCTAGTGTGAGGATGTGCAAAAGATTATGGGGAGGGGGTTGTGTGAGTAAGCGTATGTATGAGTATATGTGCTCGAAGAGTGAGTGAGAAGGTGGGAGTGTGTGTGTGTGAGGAAGAAAGAGAGAGTGAATAAGCAAGTGTGTGCAAAAGAGTGTATGTGAGGGGAGGCAAGAAATAGAAAGATAACAACTGGGTAAGGAATAGGGAGAAAGAGCAGAAGGGGGAGGGACCCCCGGGGGCAACCATTGAAGACTTGATCTTCACGTGCCTGTATATTTAGTTCTACCTTCTTCTAGTCTCTACAAATACATTCGAAGGCAATTGGGGGAAATTGTACTGACAAACGTGGATATGAGCCCAAAAATAGAGCAAATCTCATTATGCGAAAGACACTTTCCCTTGGGTTGAGAGAGCTTACATTTTGGTGCGTTTGCCGGGAACATATGAGCTAGTGCATAGACATAGGAAGAATCCATTGCGAGATAATTATGGGCTCCAGGTGATCCAACTGGACCGATTCCAAGGCGTTTGAGCGGAGTAAAGGCTGGGATAATCATCTTTCTCGTGGGAAAAAGGATTCAACATTTGGCGATCCTACTAGGGATCATCAAGTGGTGGTAACTACGCACATTGAGTGCTTCCGAGGCGAAAAGGACCTATTGGGAAACAAAAATCCGAGCAAATCTAATTACATATGGGCATTTTTCCTTGGGTTTAGAGACCTATCATTTTGGTGCGTCTACCGGGAAACATATGAGCTAGTGCATAGCCATAGGAAGAATCCATTGCGAGATAATTGTGGGCTCTAGGTGATCCAATTGGACCGATTCTGAGGGGTTTGAACAAAATAAAGTCTCGTATAATCACTTTCTCCTTGGGCGTTAGAACCTAACATTTTGGTGCGTCTGCCGGGAATTTAGCTTGGTACGTCTCTATAAGAGAGTGCCATATGTTCGCCTAGCGCCACAGGTTGGCCGAGCTTGCAGACCCCAAGATCTAGTACATGAGCGAGGGGAGCTCATCGTCAGGAGCAACACAAACTCAAAGAGAGGAACGCGCTCAGAGAAGAGCCCTTGAAAGAGAAAGGAGAAGGTGGGAACCGCCAGGTGAGTGGACCTCGATTGGTTCGAAGAAATCGGCCAAAAACGTGTACTCCCGTAGGAGAGTCGCGAATCAAGTGCGGAAGTTTGAAGGAGGGATCCTGAGACCACGTGCATTAAATTTCTGGGATCGAAGTGATATCGACATCACACCTCTGTTCGAAATGGCTCAGCGGATTTCGGTTCACTTAGGGGACTTCACCAAGTTTTCAGGTACTTGGGACGAAGATCCGGATAGTTTTATCCAGTTGTTTGAGGTTACTTGTGAGGCCAATGACGTAGTTGACCAGGATCAAAGGTTGAGATTTTTCCGGCTATTCTCCGTGATGAGGCAGCCAATTGGTATGGGAATCTGACACCACAAGAGCGTGGAACTTATCAGATGCTCAAGGAAGCCTTCTTGGCAAAGTTTCGACGACAAGGCTTCCAAGATAGATTGGCCCAACAGATGGATTACTTGCGACAAGGAGTCAATGAGAGCATCGATAACTACATTCAAAGAATGGAAACGTTGGTAAGAAAGATGGGCGCGAATGCCCCGAACGATGAGACATTGAAACGAAGATTCATTTCGGGATTGAGAGATCCTACGGCACAGCAGCATATCAGCCTGACAAGACCTGCGACTTTAATGGATGCTAAGGAACAAGCGAGGCTTTGGGAGGAAGTACAATTATGCCAACAAAGGAAGATGGAGCTCTTATACGAGCCAATGGGAGGCCCGGGGAGCATACCAATGAAAGATCTGGGTCAAGGAAGTCCTGCATTGACGACTCCAGCTTTTGTAGCCGCCACTAGCACGCCAGGCGAGGTAAAGCCTGCGCTAACTGAAGAACGAATATTGGAATTGGTCACGCAAGCTATAAAAGCTGCCACACTGACTCAGGAGACATACACAGTAAAACCAGAGGTCACAACAAACCCGAATTAAGTGTTTCGATCAAATACATGGTGTGGAAAGTGTCATGGTTACGGCCATTTGGCTTCAGAATGCCCTACAGTCTCGAGAGTATTCATAGATAGATCACCACCTAGAATGCGTTGCACTTTTTGTGGAAGAACAAATCACACGGAGGACCGATGTTACAACAAGAGAGCCTATGAAGAGAGGACCATGAAATCCGGAGATACAAGAGAAAGACCTTACACGGGATTGCCCGCTCAAAGTGTCCCACCTACATCTCGTTGGGAAAACAGACCGACTTATGGATATGGTGCTCAGGGTCAAGGAGGAGACTATCCAAGAGGAGCCGCACGTGATCAAAGAAGAGATGGTCCAATCCAGTGCTGGAGATGCCATGGCTTTGGCCATACTCAATCTAGATGTCCAAACGAAAAGAAACCAATTGATTATACTCCACTATGTAGGTACTGTAGTGGAGAGGGCCACTTTGATGAAGATTGTCCAAAACGAAGAGCTGCCGCCGGCAAGGAAAAAGGACCAATAGGGTCCTCAAACTATGTTGATACTCAGATGCATTCCACATCGAGAGCTCAAGAGCACGTTCCTACGATCGGAGTAGTGTTCAAGACACCGAACCCTCAAGAAGGCTCTAGCTCGTCAATGCACTTTGTGGATGCTTACGAAACCAAGAAACCACATAAAGATCCAAATGTGGCAGTAGTCACAAGGACTCAAGAGTATTCGAAGAAAAAATCCAGGAAACGAAGGTGAAGAAGGGAGTCAAGAGAAGATTGTTGAGCGTGAAGAGGTAGAAAACCAAGTTGGAGGATTTGCTGAGCAGCAAGAGCTGGAGGATGGGGAAGAGATTGAGATTCTTCCACCAGTGACCAAGGAGTTTGTGTCAGGCATAGCACCATTCCCCGAAAGATTAAGGGCTCCGAAGTGTAGAAAGGAAAGACAAAGTTCGGAAGAAGTGGATATTGTAAAGTTGCTCGCTGACACGGAAGTCACGCTAGACATTGGCACATTGCTAAAATGTTCACCTGCTTATAGGAAACAATTCTACAATGAATATATTAAGAAGCCGAGGAAAGTTCGAGAGAAAAAGAGACTAGATAAGGATGTCCAAGGGATCATTCAAAGCATTACGACGCAAATCGATTCGAATGCTCCAGCTGTGACGGTCGAGATTAAAGGATATGGAGTCCCTGGTGCTCAGTTAGATAGTGGAGCCGCAGTCAACCTGATGACTGAGTTCATGATGAAAGCTTTGGGCCTCAACCACATGGAAGAGACGTCGATGTCTTTGAGAATGGCGGATCAAACACAAGTGAAGCCTGCGGGTCTTTTGAAGAATGTAAGCACAGTTGTGGGCGGTCTAGAGTTTAAAGTTGATTATCTGATAGTAAGACCAAGGACCTCAGAGGCTACCTTCTCGATCCTACTTGGACGGCCATGGCTGGTGCAAGCAGAATGTGTGCATGACTGGCGCACAGGTTTTATTTCAATAGGGCCAAAGTCTGATCGGATTCAAATACAAGTATCCCCACCCTCGAGCAACAAGAAGAAAACAATAATAATCGATGAGATGGAAAAGAAAGAAAAGGAGAAAGCAAGGCACGAGATTGCACGAGCTAGGTTTTCCTTGAACACGGACACCTACAAGAATCTGCTTCAAGACGGGTTCAACTTGCAGCTCTTTAAGAATCAAGACACGAAGATGGGAGAGTATCAAAATCCATTGCTCTATAACGACGATTCAGACCAGGAGTTGCTAGGATGGTTGACGCATACAAGAGAATTTGAGTGCTACATGTTGAGTATAGACGCAAGTAAAAACAAAGCTACTCAATCCCTGGAGAAGGGAACTTCAAAAGAAGAGTTGAAGCTGGAGCTAGCTCAGACAATGGAAGTGCAACAGTTGAGAGAAAGAGTTAGAATGCTAGAAGCAGAGATTCTAAAGAGAAGTCGAGAATCGGAAAAAGAAGCGAAGAGTAAGACTAAAGCGTCGAAAGCCATTGCAAAAGCTGAACTAAAGAAATTAGGTTCAATCGAAACAGAACAAAACAATGATTTACTGGCCAACCACGCACGCGTGATCGGAGAGCATGTTCCAATCACAGTGTCATCACGGAATAAGGAATATTTGCGAGAAACTCAGGTGGAAAAATGGGAAGTTTTTCCAGAAAAGTTCTTGAGCGTGGGGTCAGAGCTACCAGATGGAGTACGAGATTGCATTAAATTGGCACTCAAAAGTTTCAGCAAGGCCTTTGCATGGTCATACAGTGATTTGAGAGGAATTGATCCTCGAATCTGCCAACATTATATAGACTTGGAAGAAGGTACCCGACCAATATGTCAACGACTTAGGCGGACAAATCCAGTCTACTCGGAATTGATCAAGTTGGAATTGACTAAATTATTGGAAGCGGGATTCATATATCCCATCGCATCCAGTGAATGGGTATCACCAATTGTAGTTGTTCCGAAGAAAAATAAGAAAATCCGTATTTGCATAGATTATCGAAAGTTGAACGAGCGCACAAAGAAGGATCACTTCCCCTTGCCGTTTACTGATCAAATCTTGGACAGAGTGGCTGGCCATAAATTGTACTCGTTTTTGGATGGTTTCAGTGGGTACAACCAGATCCAAATCCATGAAGAGGATCAATAAAAAGCTACTTTCACCACAGAATGGGGTACGTATGCATATCGTGTGATGCCATTTGGATTATGCAATGCAATGATAGCTGCATATCAAGACTATTTGCAGGATTGGATGGAGATATTTCTCGATGACTTTGCGATCAGAGGCGACGATGAAAACATGATGGGGAGGATCGAAGCGATTTTAAGAAGAAGCATCGAAAAAGGCATCGCATTAAATCCTGAAAAGTGTACATTTGGAGTACGAAGAGGATTGCTTCTGGGACATGTTATTTCCGAAAAAGGAATCGCGGTCGACGAGGATAAAGTAGAAAAAATTGGACAACTTCCACCTCCTCAAAATTTGCAGCAACTCAGAGGATTCTTGGGCCATGCGAATTATTATCGACGTTTTATATTAAATTTTGCATCAATAGCGGCACCACTGACGAATCTTTTGAGGAAAGACCAACAATACCAATGGACTGAAGAGTGTCAAGTTGCATTCGAATCGATCAAGGAGAGATTGATAAATGCACCGATTTTGGTAGCACCCAACTGGACGAAAGAATTCCATGTGCATACCGACGCTTCTCATACTGCGGTTGGAGCAGTACTATGCCAAGTCGATGAAAAGAAGTTGGATCACCCTATTTATTACGCAAGTCGCAATTTGAATAGCACCGAGAGAAACTACACGACTACAGAAAAGGAATGTCTCTCGATGATCTTTGCGGTGAACAAGTATCGGCATTACTTGATGGGAAAACATTTCACGTTTTATGTGGATCATGAAGCCCTAAAGTATATCATTAATAAACCCGAGCTGTCAGGGCGACTGATGAGGTGGATGCTACTTCTCCAAGAATTTCAGTTCACAGTGGTAACCAAACCAGGCAAAGCGCATATATTGGCTGACCATTTATCTCGAATTGTTAATGAGGAGCCAATCTCTGGTGTGCCCGACGATGCTCCTGATGGGCATCTATTCCAGGTTGATGCTAAAGTACCTTGGTATGCCGACTTGGTGAACTTCTTATGCACCACTAAATATCCGCCAGGAGCAAGCAAGAGAGAGAAGCAAAAACTGTTAGCATTGGCGAAGCACCATAGCATCATTGGGGGGCAACTCTATCGATATTTTGTTCATGAGAGCATCTATCGGAGGTGTCTTGAGGAAGAAGAAGCAAACCTAGTGTTGAGGGCTTTGCATGACGAACCCTGCGGTGGGCATTTTGCTGGTGAACTGACGGCAATAAAGATTTTATTGGCTGGGTATTGGTGGCCAACGCTGTTCAAAGACTCGCACACATACTGTAAGAAATGCGACAGATGCCAAAGAATGGGCAAACCAACATTAGCACATGCTGCTCCTCTCACACCGGTGCTTGCTCTTAAGCCCTTTGAGAAGTGGGGAATTGATTTTGTGGGACCTATTGATCCTCCCTCACGACGAAGATCCAATAGGTATATCTTGGTCTGTACTGACTATGTTACCAAGTGGGTGGAAGCCAAAGCTCTGAAGACTGACCGAGTTGTTGATGTAGCTAAATTTTTGTATGAACAAATTATCACTCGATTCGGATGCCCGTTGGAAATAGTGAGTGATAGAGGAACACATTTTGTCAACGAACTGATCGAAGAATTAATGGAATTATATAAGATCAAACATAGAAAAAGCACTCCATATTACCCGAGGGCAAATGGACAAGTGGAGGTCACCAACAAGGTGCTGGAACAGATTCTGACAAAGACAGTAGCTGTGCATAGGCGAGACTAGGATGAGAGACTTTTGGAAGCTTTGTGGGCGTATAGAACACTCTTTAGTATACGGCGAGGAAGCCATCTTTCCCATCGAAAAAGAAGTTCCAACATTAAGAGTGGCCATCGAAGCCAGGTTGGGAGAGGAAGAGTCATTAAAGGAAAGGTACATACAACTGGTCAAGCTAGAAGAAAAGAGACTCATCGCACAACAAAGTTTGGAAGCTATTCAGAAGAGACGTAAGGAGAGGCATGACAAGAATCTCAAGACCTATGTGATTCAAGAAGGGGATTTGGTACTAGTCTATGATAGTAAATATTATAAATTCCCGGGGAAGTTACAGACAAGATGGGCAGGACCGTTTAAGGTGGTGGAACTCAATTCCAATGGTTCCATGCAAATTCAAGATTTAGGAGAAGAATCTGCTCCCGTGAAGGTTAACGCGCTTCGAGTTAAACCATATTTCAAGTGATATTAGGACGGGAGAAGCCAGACGAGATCCAAACGAAATGACGAAGTAGACTCCTTGTACATACATGTATAGTTATATATATATATATATATGCGCATATGTAAGCTATGATTTGTGTGTCATAAATATTCTTCCTTGCTAGCTCAAGAATTTTGGACTTCTAATTATTTTTCTTGTGTTGCGCAGAGACTGTTAGGAGCTAAGTAACAAAATGGCAGATCAAATAACGCAACTCTACTTGTACGAGCTAAGGATATATTTCTCGGACCAAACATTCGCCCGCATCGACATAGATGTCGACGACTTTGAGACGGAATACGATGTTGAGGAAGCGCATTGGCTGGTATGCTTTATAAACCAGGGTTTGGGTGTTGCATTTTACATTGAGTGTTTTGAGGAATACCTAACTCAACATGTAGGATGGGCGGGAGATCGATATTACTATTTCGATCCTTCTAGGGAAATGCCTAACGAGGAAAACGATATCACGTGGGCTTGGGCAGATGTGCTAACGATAGGAAGTGATGACGGAGCTCCTGAAGTTGAGCCTGACTTGCCCTAGGGAAGTTGTCGGGATGCGAGTACGATGTGAGGCTACATGAGACATCCCAGAGACTCACATTCTAGGACACCTAGGGATAGGTATACGAGGAACTAAGGCATAGCTGGCTGATGTTACCAAGTGAAAAGTCAACTCGATGCATACATATGTAGTGTCTGTAATTGAGAGAATGGAGTGAAGAGGTGGTTGATCTGTCAAAGGCTAGAGTGTATATGTTTGCATGCATGTGTGGGAAAAGTGGGAAAAGTTCCTTTCTTCCTCTCCCTAATTCTCAGGACTTGGGTGAATTAATTAACTAAAAAAAAAAGGGAAAAAAGAAAAGAAAAAATTTGTGTTGCTGTGATCGTACCAATGCGCTATGGTGGGCTAGTAGGTGGGTGGATTTATCCTAGCCGGGTGGTTAGGACCACGAGCCGCAGCTAGTTTCGCCATAGGCTTGGGAGGTATATGTTTGTGTCTTAGCTACGCGCCATAACGGGTTGGTAGGTAGGTGGAGCCATCGTGGCTGGGTAGTCACGACCATGAGCCGCATCCAGCTTCGTTATGGGCTAGCTGATATATGTTATGTGTCATTCTTGTATGTTTGTGTGTTGAGCGCTGCATTGCATTGGTAGATGAGTGGAATCAACCTGGTCGGGTGGTCAGGTCCACGAATCGCATCCAGTGTCAATGTAGGCCAACGTGTGAAAATAAATAAATTTTTTTTCATATGGAGTTATTCCCCACTCCTGAGGGGGAGAGAGAGAGAGAGGAGAGGGCGATGATCGCCTGGAAGGGAACGCTATTTGCTTGTGTGATTGGTATGTGATGGCTTGCGACAGATCAGTTCACTTTGAATCAACATTCTTGAAGGCACAGATATTCTATATGTACTTATGGATGAGGCTTTAGCGAGGTAATGCAACGGTCTTGCTTTATAACTTGTGTGCTCTATCTGAGGGTTTTCTACAGTGCGGGACACTCTAGGGTTCTGATGTATGTCTTCACTTGCACTCGAGTTTCGATGACTTTTGTAGGACGACGATGGGGATTCTTCGGAAATGTCTGGTCATGGACTATGTGTACATAGCGAATAGTAGGTGCAATAATGGGGTATGCATTTTGGGTATTTTTGCATGTCCTGTTGGATTCATTTCAGTTGTCGTTGTTCTTTCGGTATTTTCTTTTCTGTTTTCCGTAATGGTAGTTGCATGTGTAAAACATGGAAAGGTGTGCATGTGTTATTTTGGTTGAGACAATTTTCATAATGGAATGTATGAGCAAATTGATGCATGGCTGAAATGGAATTGCATATATGTGCATGTTCTTGGATCATTTTGTAAGTGAATGATTTTTATGTATTCATGAGTGATTTTTTTGGCACTAGCAGCTTCAATGAGTGCAGGTACACCTGGAATAATGGCTCGATGGAAGAGTATGCAAGCTTGTTGTACACTGATATTTTCATGGCTGTTTTGATTAGATTGCAGCGAGAATGGCTTGTCGAGGACGACTTCGCAAATAAGAAGAGGGGAGTATGTTAGCTCAGAAAATGGTTGGTTTTAATGCACTAATGTGGTTCTATTTGGCAGGAAAATGCGTTTGATTTCAGGTACTTGAAGAGCGGATTTGATGATGGAGGAGAAGTATTTGGAGTGTGTATAGCTCTCCTACAGACATGAGGCCTGGGGGATATTTGGTGTGGTCTGCTACACCGGTGTATTGGACAGAGGATGAGGACGTAGACATCTGGGAAGAAATGGAGAAATTGACCCGTTTGATCTGTTGGAAGCTTGTGGCAAAGCTTGTTGATGAGTCCACAGGCATTGGAGTTGCCATTTCCCGACTGGGATTGTTATCCTTGTGGTATTGTTCATTGGGGATACAAGAAAAGAAGAGCCACAATAGCCCACCTCGCCTTATCAAAAAGGAGGGAGTCGATTGGCTAGAAATTTTTTTGGAAGATAAGGGGGGTAGCTCATCCGGAGCTTCCCTGCGTGTAATCATCCCGCTAGAGTGCCGTATGTGACCGGAGAACTACTGAAGATCGAACTTTTTGGTGACGGCATATGAAGATGGGGGGACTATGGCGCACAACAATGCTCCTTTGTGCTTAAAGATGGGCATTGCATAGTTTCGAGAACTGGCAGAATCGGGTGTTTGTGTTGGTAGCACTTAATCTCCTTGATCAGCTCACTTGCCAAGCGAAGAAGTTCTGCTCTATGTCATTGGCTATTGAGGCCCTCTTCCCTTACGCCACAGTCTGTCCCACCATCATTTTGGGGCACAGAAGAGTACACTTACGAAGGATTGAGGATTCGATGTCTGCACATGGAAGAATAATTACGGATATCTTGGATGACAGAGGGCGCGCGTGGGCTATCATTTTGGGAGGGGGGAAGGCACATTCGAGTGCTTCTTTTTATTCAGCTGGAGGTATCATTCAATCGTTGCAGGGGTCATCACAGCTATCGGGGGTTGCATGTATGATTGCTGAGGGGAGAATATGATGCCTTGACTCTCTTCATTGACGGTATGAAAAGTTGAGCAGGAAATTTTCGGGGGCTCTCTCGCTCATTTTTTCCTTCATGTATAGGGGGGGGGGTGTTCTTAGCAGAGGGCGATAGGAGAGCAGCAACTGGTGTCAAGAGAAGGGTCTTCCTTTGCTCATGCAAAACATTTTTTGGGCATCGTTTTTTCAACAAAAGGGGGCTTCAACAGGTGTCCAAGGGAAGGTAGCTCGATTTCTCTACCTAGTCTAGTGATAACGAACATGAGTGTCCACCTTCGTTTGCAGGCGATTTTGATATTGAATCAAGCAAAGATTTTTGTCAGATCATGTAAGCTCCTTGCACTTAATTAGCTAGGAAAAGGTTGCGGAGGAATTGAAGCTTCATTGTAAGGACAATTTCAGTCACGAGGGAGAGCACGTGAAGAAGGCAAGTACTCAGACTAAGGTCAAGAAAGGTGGTGATCTTGTTGTTTTTGCTAGTCGTTTTTGTTTTTGTACAGACGATTCAAGAACTGGGCAAGTGTATTAGGTAGACCGTTGGGGAAGAAGTAGGCATCGGGGGTCCTTCTTTCACTAAAGCCTCAGAGTTTGGAGGTCCTCAGTGGGGGCTTAACTTGCTCAGACGCTATTCTCTAGTGTTGGATGAAGGACCATCCACTACAAATACTCTTTGAGGAAAGATCGAATGAAAGCATCTACAAGAGTTGTCAACATGCTATTACTATTGTCTGAAACTCGCAATGAAACGAGAGCCCTTATCTTCTACTATATGCTATCCTGAGGAAATGATAGTGAAGTCCAAGTGCAAATTATTTGACGCATTCTATGCCATGGAGTTCAACCGTGATGAACGTCAGATTGGCTATCTGATTCGTGGCAGACAAGGGAGTTGAATATATTACATAATGCAGGTATGAAGAGAATCTCACACACACACACCAGGAGAGAAGTCAAGAAGGACATGAGGCAGACGTCAGGGATTGACCAAACCTACAAGGCAGAACAGATGATAAGTGCAACTTAGGCACATATTGTGGTGGAAAAGGCAACCACTGATATTATTAAGTATCCATGTTGAAAGAGATATGAGGACGCATAGCAGCAGATCCACCTGGCGTTTGGCAGCTGAGATATAAAGTCTTAGTCATGGTTCTTCATTGTTGATCGAAGAGGATCAGAGTTCTTGCTTCAGAAAGAATTAATAGAAATGCACTTGAAGCTTCTTGGAAAACATTATTGCTGCAAGTTTGAGAAGGATTGGCGATCACCTTCAGAAGGGAGAGCTGGTGATACGCTTAATTTCATGTGAGTTGTTTGATATTAATAGAGAAAGGTTGGCATATTCCGATAATGATTCTGTTATGCACTCACATGAGACAAGTAGTAATGGGCAATAAAAGACCCAAGTAAGTGACCTATCTTGTCGAAGTTTTTTTGCTTGTGAACCCGAATTTTGTACAACCATGCATAAAAGAATGCTTCGAATGCCTCTGTATAGGACACCGCATGTTAAATTTTGGTATGGGGTGTAGTATTTGTTGCCAAAAAATTACATGACTTGGTGAGGGTTTAAAGTGAATGAGCTAGGAAGGGAAAGTAAGAACGGGAAGAGAGAGTGCGTGTGTAAGTATGTGAGGAATGAAATGTGAAAAGGAGAAGTGTGGTTGTGCTTGGATATGTGAGGGTGGGAGAAGGTGTGGAAAGAGTAGAGAAACGGGTGGAGGAGAGAGAGAAACGGGTGGAGGAGAGAGAGAGACAAGGAAAGGGGAAGTGAATGTGTGGGAAGTGAAGAAGGGAAGAGAGTGACCTAGACTTTGTGGGTGGAGGAGAGAGAGAGACAAGGAAAGGGGAAGTGAATGTGTGGGAAGTGAAGAAGGGAAGAGAGTGACCTAGACTTTGTGTGTAAATGCGTGAGATAAAAAGGGACCAAAAGTGGTATATGTGTAAGAGTGTGTGTGGGTGAATTGGAGTGAACATGTGTGTATATGCATGTGTGTGTGAGGTAGGTGTGTGAGTGACATGAAATTGTGCAAGAAGGAGTGGGGAGAGCAAGCGAAAGTGGGAGAACAAGGAACTAAAGTGGAATCGGAGAGTGTGTAACAAAAAGGGAGTAAGAAAAAAAACAACGTGGAAGCGAAGAGAGCGACCTCGAGAAGAAATCGGTAAGTTTGGATCCTCGTTCACATACACATAGCATTTCCATTTCCCTTTTTAAGGAATACATTTGAGAGTAATTTTTGGATCTCAAGGCATTTTGGCGACAAAAAATAGGCATCCATCGGCACTTTCCCTTGGACAAAGAGGCCTATCATTTTGGTGCGTTTGTCGGGAATATATGAGCTAGTGCATAGACATAGGAAGAATCCATTGCAAGATAATTGTGGGTTCTAAGTAATCCAATTGGACCAATTCCGAGGGGTTTGAACAAAATAAAGTCTCGTATAATCACTTTTTCCTTGGACAAAGAGGCCTATCATTTTGGTGCGTTTGCCGGGAATATATGAGCTAGTGCATAGACATAGGAAGAATCCATTGCAAGATAATTGTGGGTTCTAAGTAATCCAATTGGACCAATTCCGAGGGGTTTGAACAAAATAAAGTCTCGTATAATCACTTTTTCCTTGGGCTTAGGAGCCTAACAACAAGTAAGTGGCATCGGAGCGTCATCATGCCAATAGATAAAACTAATGATGAATGCATATCGAAGGTGATTTTTCATAATCTCCTTGAGATTCATGCAAACATGGATGGCGATGCAATGATGAGTGACATAAAAGGTGAATGAAAAGGGTGCAACTTGGATCCATTCTTTGGATTTTTAATCAGTACTCTGATGAGAGTTGCTGACCGAAAAGTTATCGGACCCAATTTTGCCAAAATCCGGTACGAACCAAACCATCGGAGATTAAATTTGTTTGTAGCTCTATCAGACCTAGAATTATAAAATAGCACTAACTTTCCTTCTTCAAATATAGGAGTCCGCAAGAAATGATCATGTGTTCACAGGAGAGTTTAACTTCTTGCATAAACAGGAAGCTTTCAAAATGTTGTTTGTCAACTGATTGCAAATCATCCAATTGAGCATAAAAAGATCCAACATGCAAGAATTTCTTATCAATGATGACTCGTAAGCTGGGCACTACCAATTCCATAGGGGCAAGCCTATAAGCTAACTTAAAAGGTGTATACCAAGTAGAGACTTTATATGTCGTCTGATAGGCCCAAAGGACCAAAGGGAGCAATTGATCCCACCATTCAGGAAATTTTGTGATCAATTTCTTAAGCATCATGAGCAGAGTCATGTTCGTACTCTCAGCCAAACCATTAGCACGAGGGTGGGTAGTAGGGAGTACTAAATTTATGAATGATATTAAAGGAATGCATTAAAGCCTCAATTAAGCTACTGGAAAAATTGTGTGTCATGGCCAGAAAACAATTTCCAACGGAAGATCGAACTGAGGAAAGGCATCATGGAGAAGACATTTGGCAATGAACTGTTGATATATTTAGGTAGTGATGTGTGTGAACACACTAGGACCGTCGGGGCACTTTTTTCCCTCTTTAGGAGGTTTTTTCCCCCCGGCTTGTATATATGCCTATTGCCCTAATGGGCTACTTATCTTTGTACATTCTCTAGTAATACATTCAATATTGTGTGTTTGTGCTCCAAGCTTCTTCTTCTTCCTTGTGCTGTTCGCGTGCTTCTGTAGACGTCTATCTCCAACAATTTGTATCAGAGCAGGTTGTCGCTTCTTCTAGGGTGCCGTCGACACTCCTCCGTTTGCAGTCTCAGATTCGCACGAAATTCGGCCTCCGAATGCACTATCGCAGCGCTTGTGCAGGCTATTTTGTCCTTTTGTGCCAAAGGTATATACTAGTTTCTGTTCACCAATTTAAGCATCTCGAAGTCTGCTACAGGTCTAGCAGAACTCGTCTGGGCAGTTCCGTTCAACTTTTTGACATACAGTCAATTTTTTGCATCAAGGTATTTTAGTCACCGACCATGGCTGAAAGCAGTGATGTATTTCGTATGTTGGCTGTTGAGGATAAGTTGGATGGTACCAACTACCCATTATGGGCTTATATGATGCGACATGTATTGGTTGCAAAAGGATTGTGGAACATTGTGCAGGGTGTTGAAAGACGTCTTGTTACACCTGTAACGATAGGTACTGTAAATACAGATGCTGGAGCTGATGAAGATGATATTCCACAGATTCCTGTTCGTGCTGCTGTTTCTGTTGCACCTACTGCAGAGCAGATTCGCTGGGATGGCAGAGATGCCCAGGCACATGCATTGATAGCTTTGTCTATCAAACGTGCCATTATTCCTCACATTCGCTCTTGCATAACAACAAAGGATGCTTGGGATACACTTACCACTTTGTACCAGGCTAGGAATGAGGCTCGTGTTGCTTACCTCCGAAAACAGTTGGAGAGTGAGCACATGAATGAAGGTGATTCTATGGACAGTTTCTTAACGAAGATCAAAGATTTGAAGGAACAGTTGATTTCTGCTGATGAGGTTATACCAGATAGCTCACTTGTGCAGACCGTTCTGAATGGTCTTCCTGATTCATATCAGAGTTTTGCTTCTACTCTTCGGTTGATGATGAAAGGCAATCCAAATGCCTTGTCATTTGAGGAGTTAGTCTCTGTTCTGTTGCAGGAAGATCAGTCCAGGCAGAACAGGTCCATTATGCGTGTTGCAGATCAAGTTTTCCTGGCTAGTCAGAAGGGCAAAGGAAAATGGAGCTCTTCTACTAGTAAGCAAAAATCTGCAAATGCTGCACAATCGAAGAACCAGGATAAAGATGAGAAGAAATCAGAAAAGCAGAAATTGTTTTGCAAGTACTGTAAAGGAAATGATCATATCATAAAGGACTGTCCAAAACTGGCTGCTAAAGAGGCAAAGAAGAAAGAGGCTGGAATGGTTGTTGCAGAGGCCTCTACACCAAAAACAGAGTCTGCAAATCTTGTGCAGGAAGAAGAATGGGCGTTTACTACTGTCTGCAGTTTCGACCCATCTTCTCATGATCAGTGCATGTCTGCAGTAGACTCAGATGTTTGGTACTTTGATAGTGGGGTGACCAAACATATTACCTCGTAGCACAATTTCTTCTCTTCACTCGAGCCTGCCCCTACAGGGAATACTGTCACATGCGCCAATAACTCCTCTTATCCTGTTATGGGAGTTGGTAAGATCATTCTGACTACTGCTGATGGTAGTTCTTTCACTTTGTCAGATGCTTTATTTGTGCCAGGGATAAAAAAGAACCTGTTATCAGTTTTTGCATTAGCCAAGATTGGCTTGGTTGTGAAATTCGTTGATGACAGGTGTACAGTCCATGATCTCTCAAATGGTGATGTGATTATTGCTTTTGGCATTTTACATCGTGGGTTGTATAAGCTCATAGACTATGAAAGATCTGTGAATGATTCAGCATGTGCAGTTCATGATTCTCAGGCTATGTCAGATGCAAAGCTTTGGCATGCACGCTTTGGTCATCTGAATTTTGCAAGTTTGCTACACCTGCAGAAATCTGAAATGGTGTCCTCTTTGCCCAAACTTGAGGCTCTTGGAAAACATGTTTGTGAAGGCTGTATTTTGGGCAAAATGCAGCGTTCTTCCTTTCCAAAAGATGGTTCAGTTCGGGCTACGCAGAAATTGCAGCTTGTACATAGTGATGTTTGTGGTCCTATGCAGACACCCTCTTTTGGAAATTACCTTTACTTCGTGACTTTCATTGATGATTTTTCTAGGCATGCATGGGTATATCCACTCAAAGCAAAGTCCGAAGTGTTCATGTGCTTCAAACAATTTTTGGTTTTGGCTGAAAATCTGTTAGCATGTAAAATGGGCACCCTCCATTCTGATCGAGGGGGGGAATATATGTCTTCAGATTTTAATGCATTTCTGGCTGAACGTGGGATAAAACACCAGTGTACAGTGTCGTATACACCTCAACAGAATGGAGTTGCTGAACGAAAGAACAGGTCACTCATGGAGATGGCGAGGTGCATGGTCAAAAGTCAGGCTTAACCACATAGTTTCTGGCTTGAGGCTGTCATATGTGCAGCATATGTACTGAACAGGTGTCCCACTAAAGCATTGCAGTCTATTACTCCATATGAGGCTTGGCATGACCGCAAGCCATCTGTTGCTCATCTGCGTGTTTTTGGTTGTTTGGCATATGCATTAGTGCCTGAACAACGTCACAGAAAATTGGATGATAAGGCAGTAAAATGTATTTTTGTTGGGTACAGTTCTGAAATTAAAGGCTATCGTCTGTATCATCCACAGACTAAACGCATTCTGGTTAGCCGTGATGTTCTCTTTGTGGAAGATGCTATTCAACCATTGCTTTCATGTACTAAGGAGACATCTATTAGCTCCAAAGACATGTATGATACGTTGATGCCTCTTTTTACAGGTGGACAATCTAGTGCTGGTCCTAATGAGGCAACTTCTCAGCACTTGCAGGTTTCATATGATGATGCAGATTTACATGATGCACTTGTTGATGAGAGAGCTGATATTGAGCAGGCAAAAACTATGCCAAAATGGTTGGTGCAGACTTTGCATGACAGCAAATTAGATGCACCTTTGTCATATCGTACTCGTTCAGGCTCTCATAGTGCCTCCTTTGCATCAGATTGCTATGCTATAGCTGCGTCTAGTCTCTGTGATGAGAATGAGCCTGTTTCTTTGGATGAAGCACAGAATTCAGATAATTGGATGGCTGTCATGCAATCTGAATATGATGCTATAATGAAGAATGGTACATGGTCTTTATGTGACTTGCCTCCTGGCAAGAAGGCCATTGGCACTAAGTGGGTATACAAGCTGAAGCGTAAACCTGATGGTATAATTGACAGGTATAAGGCTAGGCTTGTTGCAAAGGGTTATGCGCAGGAAAGAGGCATTGATTTTGATGAGACCTTTGCACCTACATGCCGTATGACTACTGTTCGGAGCATTTGTGCACTTGCAGCCCATCATGGTTGGAATGTACATCAGTTGGACATTAAAACAGCATTTCTGAATGGTGACTTACATGAAGAAGTGTATGTTTTTCAACCCCGTGGCTTTGTGCAGAAAGGGCATGAAAACCAGGTGTGCAGGTTAAAGAAGGCATTATATGGTTTAAAGCAAGCACCACGTGCTTGGTATGAGAAGATACATGCCTATCTGGTTGCACATGGTTTTGTGAGCAGTCCAACTGAAAGCACCTTATATGTTAAGTGTGCTAATGATGTGCTTCTGATCATTGTTGTCTATGTTGATGACATGCTGCTCATTGGTCCTATTGAGAAGCATATTGCTGATTTCAAGGCTGATTTGCATGCCTCATTTGAGATGTCTGATTTGGGGCATTTGCATCACTATTTGGGAATTCAGTTTATGCAAGTTGATGGTGGAATGGCTTTGTGTCAAACGAAATATATTGACACATTATTGCAGCGTTTTGGCCTTGAAGACTATAAGCCTATTGCCACTCCTATGGAGACAGGTTTACGATTGAGTCTTCATGATGTTGGAGATGCATTTGATGTTGTTCTCTATCAGCAGGCTGTTGGATGCTTGATTTACTTATGCATTACTCGGCCAGATATTCAGTTTGTTGTCTCACAGATGAGCAGGTTTATGCATTGCCCAGGAGTCACGCATTGGAAGGCGGTTAAGCGCATCTTTCACTACTTGAGTGGTACTCGGCTACTTGGGTTGTTTTATCCCAAGGGGGGATCACTACCGCCAGATTTGCATGCTTTTTCTGACTTAGATTGGGCTGGTTGCTATGACACTCGTGTGTCCACCTGTGGTTTTTGCTTCATGCTTGGTAGCTCATGTATATCTTGGTTGAGCAAGAAGCAGCCTACTGTGGCCACTTCCAGTTGTGAGGCTGAGTATAGGGCAGCTTTCACAGTGACTGTTGAGTGTGTATGGCTCAGACGCCTTATGGCTGATTTGGGTGTTGGCCATTCTTCTGCCACCACCATCTTCACTGACAGTTAGAGCGCATTGGCAGTTGCGAGGAACCCTGTGTTCCATGCTCGCACTAAGCACATTGAGGTGCATTATCACTATGTCAGGGAGAGGTTCTCTGCTCGGGAGATCAGCTTGGCATATGTGCCCATGCAGGAGAACATTGCAGACCTTTTCACGAAGGCTCTGCCTAGGGAGAAGTTTGAAGCTTTCCGCAAAGCTTTGGGCTTACTTTCTTTTGTGGAGTGCTTTCCACATAGCTTGGCACTTCCTTATACATGAGTGCCAGCTCCTTGTTCACTGCATCACTCCCAGGGGGGATTTGTTGATATATTTAGGTAGTGATGTGTGTGAACACACTAGGACCGCCAGGGCACTTTTTTCCCTCTTTAGGAGGTTTTTTTCCCCCGGCTTGTATATATGCCTATTGCCCTAATGGGCTACTTATCTTTGTACATTCTCTAGTAATACATTCAGTATTGTGTGTTTGTGCTCCAAGCTTCTTCTTCTTCCTTGTGTTGTTCGCGTGCTTCCGCAGATGTCTATCTCCAACATGAACTGACCAATAGCAAAATGAACAGTCCATGCCTTAGCTCATCGAGTGGCATAGTCAGTACATGTTAATATATAACGATTAGCAATTGAAATAGCCAATGGAGTAATAGGCCCCACAAAGTCTAGCGCCCACTTCTGGAAGGTTTCTAGTGGTAAAATAGGTTGGAGAGGGAAATAATGCCCATGTAATGGTTTTGCGGTGCATTGCTAAGCATCACACTATTTGACATAAGCATGGATATCCTTCTGCATAGTGGGCCACCATAAGCGGCTCTATAAAAACTTCCGATAGGTCAGATCTGCAGAGAAATGACCACCACAGGGAGTGAAGTGCGCCATCACAATCACAGATGGAACTCGTGTATAGGGATACACTGTAGCGAGACACCTGAAGGGTGTGCATAAAGTTGGCCAACAATGATACAAAAATTTCTACTATAGATGGCTAACTTTCGTCGCGCTATATTTGAGATAGAGTTGATGGATAGCCATTGGTGAGGAAGATCATTAACGTATCATAGTAGGAATCAGCAATGGGCAAGGGAACTGACAACGTGCTAGGAGTTCTAGTTGTATATATGGCAGGGGGAGAATCATCTGTTGGAGTTAGACGTCTGCGGAAGCACGCGAACATCACAAGGAAGAAGAAGAAGAAGCTTGGAGCACAACACACAATATTGAATGTATTACTAGAGAATATACAAAGATAAGTAGCCCATTACAGCAATAGGCATATATACAAGTCAAGGAAAAAAACCTCCTAAACAGGGAAAAAGTGCCCCGGTGGTCCTAGAGTATTCACACACATCACTACATAAATATATCAACAAATCCCCCCTGGGAGTGGAACGGTGAACAAATAGCTGGCACTCATGTATAAGGAAGTGCAAAGCTATATGGAAATCACTCCACAAAAGGAAGTAAGCCCAAAGCTTTGTGGAAAGCTTCAAATTTCTCCCTAGCCAGAGCATTCGTGAAAAGGTCTGCAATGTTCTCCTGCATGGGCACATATGCCAAGCTGATCTCCCCAGCAGAGAACCTCTCCTTGACATAATGATAATGCACCTCAATGTGCTTAGTGCAAGCATGGAACATAGGGTTCCTTGCAACTGCTAATGCGCTCTAACTGTTAGTGAAGATGGTGGTGGCAGAAGATTGACCAACACCCAAATCAACCATAAGGCGTCTGAGCCATACACACTCAACAATAACTGTGAAAGCTGCCTTATACTTAGCTTCACAACCAAAAGTGGCCATAGTAGGCTGCTTCTTGCTCAACCAAGATATACATGAGCTACCAAGCATGAAGCAAAAGCCACTAGTGGACACACGAGTGTCATAGCAACTAGCCCAATCAGAGTCAGAAAAAGCATGCAAATCTAGCGGTAGTGATTCCACCTTGGGATAAAACAAACCAAGTAGCCGGGTACCACTCAAGTAGCGAAGGATGCGCTTAACCGCCTGTCGATGCTTGACTCCTGGGCAATGCATAAACTTGCTCATCTGTGAGATAGCAAATTGAATATCTGGCCCAATAATGCATAAATAAATCAAGCATCCAATAGCTTGCTGATAGAGAACAACATCAAATGCATCTCCAGCATCATAAAGACTCAGTCATAAACCTATCTCCATAGGAGTGGCAATAGGCTTACAGTCTTCAGGGCCAAAACACTGCAATAATGTGTCAATATATTTCATTTGACACAAAGCCATTCCACCATCAACTTGTATAAGCTGAATGCCCAAATAGTGATGCAAATACCCCAAATCAGATATCTCAAATGGGGCATGCAAATCAGCCTTAAAATAACCAATATGCCTCTCATAAGGACTAGTGACCAGCATGTCATCAACATAAACCACAATGATCAGAAGTACATCACTATCACGCTTAACATATAAGGTGCTTTCAGCTCGACTATTCTCAAAACCATGTGTAATCAGATAGGCATGGATCTTCTCATACCAAGCACGTGGTGCTTGCACCTGAATTTCATGCCCTTTCTGTACAAAGCCACAAGGTTGAAAAACATACAGTTCTTCATGCAAGTCACCATTGAGAAATGCAGTTTTAATGTCCAACTGATGTGCATTCCAACCATGATGAGTTGCAAGTGCACAAATGCTCCGAACACTAGTCATACGGCATGTAGGCAGCAGTAGTGTTTCTAGGCTCACCTAGGTGCAGGTGTAGCAGAGATAGAATTATACTTCTGAATGCGTATTTGATTTCATTTTGAATTGAACTTTTGTGAGGCCAAACTAGATAAGTTGACCTAGAGTTTGGCACAAAGGAAATGAAATTTGGAATTTTGTTTATCAGCCTAAAGGCTTCAAGAAGATGACCTTGTACATTTTTCAGAATTGGTCGTCGAGTGTTCGACCCTTCTAGTAAAATGGTCATAAAACTCTGAAAAAATATCCAAATCAAGTGATTTTTGTGCCTAATTAAAGCTTGTGAAAAGCTACAAAAGGTTGGAAAGTTTCATAGATTTTTGGTGAGTAAAAATTAGTTAAAATTAAGATTTAATCTGCTGCTATTGGAAATTGTTTATGCAGGAGGCATTGTTGAAAGGAAAAGACTTTTCATAGGTTTTTTATCATATTTTTTTTGAGGTGGTGTGATCACCATGGGCTAGCTATGCCCTAGATATGTGTTTATTGAGCATTGGTTTTTGGTGACCATTCTCAGTAGGACAGAGGAGACTGCCAAAATTTTCAAGAATATATATAATGCCATGAGAGCATGGAAGGGGAGAACTTTGCTAGTTGTTCTCATTTCAAATAATTGGATTCATACAAGTTGTATAAATTCCAATTTATTATGAGTCAATATTTGACTCAAGATGCATGAGTTGATATTTGATGCAAGCCGCATCCTTCATAACTCTAGTTGAGTTGATTTACTAAATAGTTTCTCAATTCTCAACTCAAGATGACTCGATATTACAGATAGTTATGAGTGATAGAGTCATAGGAATGACTCCGTTCTTTCTATCGAGGGAGGGAAACACTTCAGGAACACTTCATGATTTCATTACATTATTTATGGTTATGAGTACACTTTATGATTTCATTACATTATTTATGGTTGTGAGTACTCACCGAGTTATTCTTATCATTTTTGAGAGAAGTGTTCGACTTTAATTGCATTGAGAAGAAATTGATAGAGTACGTACTACTTTATTTGATATGCCTGAGAATAGGCCATGGTTCATACATAGTGTGTATGAGGTGAGCTAGATGCTTAGCCTAGTGGGCTATGAGTGTGCACACATCTACTTACCATTGTTCCGGGTATTTCATGGACTCACATCATGGTCCTCAGTATATCTGGGAGTGCCAGATTATTACAGTAGTTTACTTGAGACACCTTATTCCTAGTTAGGAATGATTTGATCATAGTGATGATCAGATGGTGCTCATGGATAAAGCAAGTTTCATCCAGTTCGAACATCTTACATGTTATTATTGAGAAGGCGGTGGTAGTTCCACTAGTTGTTATACTTTCTTAGCACGTCTTCACTTAGCATGATGGACTTGGTTCCAGAGAGTGGATTAGGATTTTTTTTGTATGAGAGATATTTTGATCCATCGTTTGGATTATTATATATGATAGATTGAGATTTCGATCCATAGTTTGGATGTGATTGATTGAGATCTTAGTCCATGTTTGGGATGTGACTGATTGATATCTTAGTCCATAGTTTGGATGTGAGAGATTGATATTTTGGTCCATAGTTTGGATCATTGACATATTGATAACTTGGTCCACAGTTGATAGATTGACATAATGATATCTTGATCCATAGTCTAGATCGTTGATAGATTATCATCTTGAATTCACAATTTGGATCATGATGAGATTTTCTTTAGCTTTATTTCATTACGGTGAGTAAATCAAGCAGATTTACTTGATTTTAGAGATAAAATACTACTTGGAAAAGATTTACATTTCTTTTTAGTATTCTTCCACAGAGAGTTGGGACATAGTCACATTGTTTCGAATGAGCAAAGTATTTTTTTTTTCATTACTCTAGTGGAGTAAGTATTTTTTTCATGATTATACCATATGAAAAGCTGTCAGTGGGGATTTCAGGGAGACAAGGGCAAGCTGCCGAGGTCTCTATAGGTGACAAGCCGTCACAAGTTAGTGGTCAAGGTCTAGGCATAGGGAGTCCGAGGATATTCCGAATACTTATGCTGCACACATATGGACTCATTGGGCCTCAGAGGGATTCCTACAGTATGCCCAAGGCAAGGACTACTATTGATTGGTGGAAATGCTAGATATAAAGCACAGAGATTAGTTGTCTACTTTTTGAGCATCTAGTATTTCACATACCTACCACACTCTACTCTTATTATTTGGAATCACAAAGTTTGATTCCTAGCTTACAACTCCTCCTATATCATTGAGGACAATGATCTTTAGAAGGGGGAGAGAGTGTTATATTCCTGAGATGTACATGCTTGGAGGAACGAGATGTTCCTTGCTCGGGTGATAGCCAAGGCCAAAAGCCAGAGTTCATACGAGGACCTACTCATGATGGCCAGATGAGTAGAGGGATCTTAGAGAGAACTCTAGATGGTGACTAAGCAAGGGCTATAAATAGGCTGGGAGGTGAGTCCCAGGCATGTCATTCTCCACTTCTCACACTGATCTTCCTGCAACAGAACAAAGACTAACTCCTCAAATGACAAGGCATTTGGATTGCCTTTCATCATCAACCGAAGAGTAGAAGCAAAACTCTGATATGAATCAGGAAGAACATTCAAAATGGTCTGCACAAGTGAGCTATCTGGTATAACCTCATCAGCAGAAATCAATTGTTCCTTCAACTCTTTGATCTTTGTTAGAAAACTGTCCATAGAATCACCTTCATTCATGTGCTCACTCTCCAACTATTTTCGGAGGTAAGCAACACGAGCCTCATTTATAGCTTGGTACAATGTGGTAAGTGTATCCCAAGCATCCTTAGCTGTTCTCCAAGAGCGAATGTGAGGAATAATGGCATGTTTGACAAACAAAGCTATCAATGCATGTGTCTGAGCATCTCTGCCATCCCAATGAATCTGCTCTATAGTAGGTGCAGCAGAAACCGTAGTACAAATAGGAATATGCAGAATATCATCATCTTCGACACCTTCTGCATCAGCTTCTGTACCTACAGTTGTAATAGTTGCAGGTGTGATAGGACGTTTTTCAACACCCTGCACAATGTTCCACAGTCGTTTTGCAACCAATACATGTCGCATCATATAAGCCCACAACGGGTAGTTGGTACCATCCAACTTATCCTCAACAGCCAACATACGAAATACATCACTGCTTTCATCCATGGCCGATGCTTAAAATACCTTGATGCAAAAAATTGACTGTATCTCAAAAAGTTGAACAGAACTGCCCAAACGTGATTTGCTAAACCTGTAGTAGACTTTGAGATGCTTATACTGGAAAACCAAAACAGGTATATACCTTTGGCACAAAAAGACGAAATAGCCTACATAAGCACTGTGATAATGTGTTCGCAGGCCGAGACGAGCTCAGATCGCAATTTTGGCACCAGAGAGCGAAGTTGTTTTGATCTCTGAAATACTTTGAGTATGCTCACCAAATTTCGTGCGAATCTGAGACTACAACCATAGGAGTATCAACGACGTACTAGATGAAGCAGCAACCTGCTCTGATACCAATTGTTGGAGTTAGACATCTACGGAAGCACGCGAACAACACAAGGAAGAAGAAGAAGAAGCTTGGAGCACAACACACAATATTGAATGTATTACTAGAGAATGTACAAAGATAAGTAGCCCATTAGAGCAATAGGGGTATATACAAGACGGGGGAAAAAAACTCATAAACAGGGAAAAAAGTGCCCATCGGTCCTAGAGTGTTCACACACATCACTACCTAAATATATCAACATCATCAACGCCTAATCGAGCTTCACCGGAGTCCAATTGGGATAGAAAATCTGCAATCGCATGTGATGAACCAAGGTGGTGTCGTCGATGTCCATGAAAAGGAGGGTCTAATCTAAGCGTTTTTGCCTTGGAAAAAATCAACCTTACTCATATGAGATGAAGGGAAGAACCGAGTGCTTTATTTCTAAGTTTCAAATACTTAATATCATTTGGATATTATAAGCCTCTAAGTTGTATGACATAAAACTCATTCTTCATCAAAGTTCATTGAGGTAGGACAAGTTCTTGCACTACTAGAAATTGCAAATAACGCTCATTGTTTGGTCTTCAATACTTCCCAAAAACGTGTATCCATACATCCTAAAATATTCATACTATTCTACTTTTTTTTTTTCAATTTCGAACCCTTGTTTCAGATATGTTAAGAAATTCATAGAAAAGTGAGAGAAATCAAGGATACGAGATTTACTTTGGAAGACTGTGAATCCATAAACAAAAGTATTCTCTTAGTGTCTATATAATATTATGATTTAACTAAGAGGTGTACCAAAATTTCTTAAAACAAGAGTATGAGATACAGCCTTATCCTTCATTTTAGCAAAGATCTTTTGTAGGTGTTAATAATATGAAAACCTTCTTTCTACTCATTCAAATACAGCCTTATCTTTCATTTTAGCAAACCTTCTTTCTACTCATTGAAAGCGCATGATCAAACTTATGTAGTATCAAATATAACTATAACTTATTAATTTGAGCATAGTTCCTATTATAATATATTTGCTGTTTTCGCATTACTAGTCTGTGTGATACAAAGGTTCTAGTGAAGACACTTAGATCTTTTTGCAGATTCTCTCGAACTCAGTAAACCCAATCATTTATGTTAAAATATGAGAAATTTGTTTCATATGCACACTTTCTTTTTAGTATTCCAAGCATAGTAAGCAACTACGAATGAATTTGGAGCAATGCCTACAGTGCTGTAAGCCGGAAATATTTATTGTATCATCATAAAGGACATAAAGAAATGGAAAGCATTGTATTTAGTAACATCGTTAGTTAAAATTCTTCAACACAAAGACAAGAAAATTCAACAAACTCTGACTCTGAATTGTCGTGCAAAATCAAGCTATGTTTTCGTTATAAGTTTCGATATAGCCATATGACAAATACATATTTCTGCTCGAAGAAAATCTGCCAGGTTTTTTCCTTCGGTTTCCTTAATTCCTCATGTAATCTCCGTGTTGCTACCTAATGAAAATCCCTGTTCTTGATGTTCCTTTATAACCTGGAGTTTATTAGTACTCAAAAGATTGTATCCAACTCAATCAATAAAGAACTTGTTGGTTCCATACAGCGACTTCTTTACCTTTATATCAGCAACACATCTTCACGAGAACAGAGAAATAAAATCATGTCCTTTCATTCAAATGCTCATACGTTTGATCTGAGAGTTTTGGACTAACTTCATGATCGGATGTTTAAGAAATCCTCATTAAGCAACTTCAGTGTAGGGAGCATACAACAACAAATCCTCTTGAGCACCCTCCGTTGATCGGAGGTCAAGATTCATTTCCTTTATATGTTCGCATGCAACAGTCACATCTGTTGCTCTTCCTCTTTCTTCTACTTAAGTGAGCTTTCTTCCTTATTGATGAAGCAAAGCACGCATTTGTTCTGCTATTTCTTTTCCCTTCACTCGACAGTTCTGCATCCGCTCGACATGCTAGTCTTCAGATAATTAGACGATTCTCTTCTTTTTTTTTCCGCAGTGTTGTTGTCTGCCCCTTTCTTAATCCTTCACGTGACCTGCAGAGATCTCGATACAGTCGAGCAAGATAAGACGAAAGAGCTTTTTCACCCCCTTCTACACTTTGAAAGCCCACCGAGCACTGCCCTTCTCAATCCTCTTAATCTCAGTTTTAGCGCCCCTTCAGGTCGTCCTTCATCTCATAATGCTTCACTTGCTCTTCGGATTCTCCTCACTTCCTACTCTCCTCCAATTATGCACAACATCTGAGCTCTCGAACTCCAATGAATTTCTGATCTCCACAGCATCAGATGTCTTCCTTCATAGTAATTGATCATCGTCCGTGAATTGGAGAGCCCTTTTTTCTGCACTTCCTCTGATCTTCTGTATCTTCTCCCCCGGATGAGAGTTGTCTCCCCCCCATTCTGGACACCCAAACGTCGTCCTAAAATAGAACCACTGAGTGATTTTTCCTCTCATGCAGCAACTTTCCCCCCCAAAAAAAGTATGATGGCAATGCCACTCTTTTACCCATCACAACGTCCGGACATTCTGATTTGTAAGCTTCCTCTTCATGCGAGATCGGATTTCATGACAGATGTCCCTTCCTGTACATAATGCCGACGATCCATCCAAATGTCTTGTCGTTTTCTTCCTGAGATATCACCCCGCGGTGGCTTTCTATAACAACATGTCTTTAGCATGCTTCCATATTACACATTTTATGCATCGATAATTAAGAAAAGTAGATCCACATGCATTTGCATCGATTTCATGTATTCATATATACATTATTTTATAATGTGTTTTACTCGAACACATGCCTATTTATGTTATTGTGTATGCATGATTAAACATATATACTCATGGGAATATACTCACGCATACTAATATATACATATGCAAGTGTTTCCCGTTGATTTACATGTAAATACCTTAAAATACATATGCACATGGACGCATGCACTTACTTGCATTTTTATGCATTTGCCTTTCACGCTAATGAAGCAAAAGTATGTGCATACAAAAGGCAATGCAAATATATGTAAACTAGAGTGTGGATGTGCACACATAAATGCACTCATATAAATGCATTCATATACTTATAATTTATCTCTACCTCCATCACCTCTTTGCAGGTACAAAACGAGGATGAAAGGACATGAAATGAATCTACATACTTTCAATTATAACTAGATGTGAAGCACACATTTCAAGTACCAACAAATGATCAAAACTCTTTCAAGTGTAGAAATCACCGATATCCATTCATTTTATTATTGCTCATTTCGAATGAATGTTCTTGCTAGAGCTTTGAATCGTTGCTTCTAGTTTGGTCTCTTAGCTTAATTTTCAAACCACCACCACAGCGGTGAACAACATCATAATCAAATTCTTGTAAAAGTAAGACACAATGAGCCAAGCAACCTCCCAAATGTTGCTGCCAAACTAAGTATAATAAAGCAGAATGGTCCACCTGAAAAGTGAACTTACGACCCAAGAGATAGTGTCAGAACTTTTTGATGGAGTATATCAAACCCAAACATTCTCGCTCGGTGATTGAGTAATTTCCTTCCGTAGGAGCAAAATGGCAGCTAGCATAAAATATGGGACGGTACCACTTATCTTGGTATTGCATTAAGACACTACATCAATGAAAACATGAAATGGGAGCTTCCAATTAGGAGCCTACAAGATTGGAAGCTACGTAAGAAGCATTTTTAAGCACTCAAAACTAAGTTGATATTCTTCAGTCCATTGGAACTGGTGAGGAGCCACAATGGTCTGTCGGGTGAGGGATATGGTCGGATTGGCTAGCCACCGAAGGTGACAGCCATGCCAGTGATTTTGTCCCAAAAATTGCATCACCTCCTTAAGAGTTTTTGGTGGTGGAGCATTCAAGATAACCTGTACTTTGTCAGGGTCAACTTGTATACCTTGTTTGGAAATGATTTCATAAGATTTTTCCATAGGTAACTATAAATATAGATGTACGGGGATTTAAACAAAGGTGGTACTCCTGTCATTTGAGAAAACAACAACGTAGGTGCTGTAAGTGAGCATTAGTGTCGCCGGACAAGAAAAAATCAATGAGATAAACATGCATAAAATTGGTCAGATATGGAGAAAAGATTTCTTGCTGCACCATTGGAAGATATTGGGTGTGTTACGCAGACCGAACCAAGATAAACACAGTCTTGGGGATGTCAACCTCGACCATCTTGACTTGATTGTAGCCGTTATATCCATCTAAGAACAAATACATTTCTTGTCTAGCTACATCATCTAACATGCTTTCTAGGAAGGGTAACATGAATGGATCAGGGATAGTTGTTGCATTCAACTTCCTATAGTCTATGCATATGCAAAGTTGTTTCTTCTTTTTGGGCGCAATAACAATCGGTGAAACACAGTCAACATGCTTTACTGGGATAATGAATCCAACATGGAGTAATCTATCTATCTCTTCCTTAATTATCGAGCATAATTGGGATTCATCCGGTAACTTTGTTGCTTTACTAGATGAACATCTAGTTTCAATACAACCCGGTGCTAATAAATTCTAGAGTCTAGGCCTTTCATATCCCTATACTCCCATGCAAAAACATCTATAAACTCTTTTAAGAGAATCAAGAGGTCACCATGAAAGGGCTTATTGTTAAACATGCGTTGCCATCACAAGCACGTTTAAACTCTTTCGGGTTCTTGGGAGTGGTAGGGGTCTGCTAATCAGAGGCCCTATAACTTAATTTTCCCAATTAACGCATTTACGTCGTAGTACGTTAACACTCAAAACTCTGCATACAAATTACTATCAATCCTCTGATTCGTTCTCTCACAGACTTACTATTCGTAATCAGGTTAATACTTTCTCAGTATGTAGCGTTGGGGTTACTCAATTTTGTAACACAGATTTCATTACCGTAACTTAATGGAGCTGGACTAACCGCAAGTTAATATAATTAAACAAAGACGAGAAAAGAAAAAGACAGTACTACTCAGATTTCTCAACACTGCACCACGGCAACTTCACAGAATGCAATCGCCCAGAAAAACAGTCTGGCGATTCTCCTGATCGTTACCGGAGCGTCCTTTCATTGCTTTATAAGTAATTACAACTCTTCGCAATGACCTTTTGGTTCGTGCGGAATATGAAAAGTAAAGAATTACAAATGCCAATCCGGCGGCTTACATTGGCACGCACGGTGGACTTGAACCCGCAATGGAATAAAATCTAGGGCTCATCTACTATACCCTGTAGATACATGTTCTAGCTAATTTAAATGTTCTGGCAATTTTCTGCTTCAGGCTATCCAGCATTTTCTTTAAAGTGTCTGGTTTGATTAACTGAGCGTCAGTACGAACAGAGCTTGATGCAATTACTTGTGTCATTAAAATGTCAGCGTGTGTTTGCAAAAATGCTTCCTGTAAATAAAAATCGTTCGCCAGAGCTGCATCACGGCTCAATTTCATGTCTTGAATTTGTTTATCAATTCTAGATAATATTTCTGCTTGACAACCAAGCTGCTTTTCTCTTCTCTCCAGTTTGTGTGCTTGAAACTGAATGGTCTGGTAATAGGCATCTCGTTCCCTTCGAATCGCTGCAACCTCTTTCTGGAGTTGAGCGGTTAACGTCATTTGCGTTTTAAGAGCAGAATTTGCCTCAAACAGATTTGTATTTGCGAATTGGAGATCTGTATTAGTTTGCTTTGCTAAATTTGCCATTTCCTGTCCTTTTTGCACGGCTTCATCCAACTGTACTCGCATTTCTTTTAATAAGTTTCCAAGTGCTATACGGGCATCTTCCTTATCTTGGACTAACTATTTTAACTGGACAATTTCTGCATCAGCGGCACTTAGTAACTCATCTTTGGCTTTTATCTCAGCTAACATAGCATCTTTCTGGTTGATCAACGATTCCTGTTCAGCAAGTCGAGCCTGGAGCTGTTGAAGTTGTACTTGTAAAGCATGGTTTTCTGCTTTTACTGCATCTGCTTCTTCTTGCAATGGAATAATATCTGCTTCCGATACATCCACTTTGTGTTGCAATTCGTGGCGGATATTGTCAGTAACTTCCTTCATTTGCTTTGGTAATTGCTGCGACAGTGGGATTAACATATGACCCATGGATGCTAACTCGGTAAACATAGGAATCGGAGGAAATAGGAGAAGAGGAAGTGGTTGGGATGAAGAAGCTGACAAGAGGTGATGGGAAGAGGGTGGAGAATAATTAGGGGAAGAAGAAGAAGTAGCAGGTTCTTCAGGGACAATGGGTTCGACAGGTGCAATGGAATCGACTGGAGGCATGGGTGGAGGAGTGGGTAGAAGAGTGTTGGGTACCAACACTATTCCGGTAAGTTGCTGCGTAGTCGCTTCAGTTTGGGCAACTGCAGAATCTATTGCCGCAATCAATTCCTTGAAAATTTCTGCAACAATAACTTGCACATCTTCTTTGAACTAGTGCTGAGACTCCTCTCGAGAAGAAACTGCATCAGAGGTGGTGTTAGAAACACTTTGTTCTTGCTGCTTATCTGTAGAAGATTGACCAGAAGATTCCACATGTATTGAAGTAGCTGTGTCGTGAAAGGTCTCTTCCTCATGTCCGGCGGTGGAGCCTTGTACTTGACTCTCAGATGGGCTTATCCGTCTGTGTTTTCGGTGGAGAAGCTGGAAAAGGTCTTCATCATCCTCGTTGGTATCTTCAAGTATTTGAGCAGATTCCTCATGATATAAGATTGGAGCGTTTGGAGGCGGTTGCACTGCTTGGAGGGCCGGAAACAAAAAATTAAGGATGTGGGAAAGACGAGAACGCGGCAGATCTCCTTTGTTAACATGCTTAATGATCGAAACACATTCACTGTGAATGCGTCGAAAATAATAGGAAGCAAAATTAACAGGCTCTCGAGAAGCCATGTCAATCATTGAGTAGAACGGGCGTGAAATCCCGTAAGTGCGTTTCTATAGATTCAATATGGCGACTAAGAATTGCAAAGCTGTTTGTTCAAGATCAGGGTGACACAAGATAGCATACTCATTTGATGAGTGTCTTGGGAACAATTCAACCATAGTGGCTATCGGAAGGTTAGGGCCATTCTCTCGTCCTTCCAGAGAGAGTCAGAAAGCTGTAGCAAATGACTGTAAGGTGATTACTACACGAGATGGAAAACGGGTAATTGGCCAACTCTGTTCTGTAGCAGGAGTGGCGGCAATTGCAGCAATAATTGTGGCGTAATATGGATGACACTCCAATGAATGCCAAGGCAATTCAGCGAAGTTTGACAAACCTCGGATACGCAAGAACTCACTCACGTCGTGAGGGACTCCATCACGGAAGGCAGCGAAATTAGCCAACCTTCCATGATGCGTATGCAAAAGCACAAGGTCACGAATACACAGTAATCACAGAAAATACAGAACACACAAAGCACATAGACACAATAGCGATTAACAGTGAAAAGAAGAAGATTAAGTAGATACTCGGCAACGGGAGGCGATTGAAATTGGTAATCATCGCGCGATGTTGAGATGATAACCTTCATAACTATGGCGTGCATGCATGTGCAGAATCGATAATGCAGGACGGCTGTTGATCATAATTAGATATCAAAACGAGGATATTTATAGGCTTATTCACACAAAAATAAAAAGAAAGTAAATAACATGTGGAAAAATGGAGAACATGTCAGCGAGAATCAGGTGCTTGATGATACGGCCGCAACTTTGAACCATTGATCACTTTAAGAAGAGGAATTCCGGTCAAAGTAGTCAACCAAAAAGTAGCTCGGCCCACTTGTTCACTAATCCGGTAAGGGCCAAACCACTGTAATTTGAATTTTCCAGCCGCATGATTTGATTTAGCATTATAAAATAACACAAGCTGTCCCACCGAAAAAACTGGAGTTTTGAGATATCTATCATGGGTACGAGCTTGCCGCAACTGAACTTCTTGAAGAACTAGTAAACTTTCCCAACGATGTTCATCCAAGTCTCTGAGTGCTTCCAACCGAAATGGCAAGGAGTCTTCAGGTAACAATTTCTGAGTGATAGCCATGCGTAAGCTTGGCACTACAATTTCCATTGGCGCTATTGCTTCCAGTCCATAGGCAAGCTTGAAAGGAGTCAGTCCGGTTGCTACTTTGTAGGTAGTCCGGTATGCCCATAAAATTGCAGGTAGTAACTGATCCCATCTTTCTGGTGATTCCACAACCAAATTGCATAGCATACTTAACAAGGTCTTATTAGTGCTTTCCGCCAATCCATTGGCACAAGGATAGTACGGTGAACTGAATTTATGCAGAATCTGAAAAGTGTGTGTGAGCACTTGCATTAAATTATTAGCAAAGTGTGTTCCTTGGTTTGTCACAAGCTCCAGAGGTAATCCATAATGCGGGAAAATGTCCTTCATCAGACATTTTGCCACCGAAACAGCTGTGGCAGACCGTAAAGCCCAAGCTTCTGCCCACCTGGTAGCATAATCTGTACATGTCAAAATATAGCGATTGTTGCTAAGGATTGCTGGAGGTGTGATTGGTCCAATAAAATCAAGACCCCATTTCTGAAAAGGTTCCAAAGGTAATACAAGTTGTAGAGGAAAGAAGTGATGTTGTAAAGGCTGTCCAGATCGCTAACAAGTGTCACACTGCTGCACAAACTGAGTCACATCTTTATACATAGTAGGCCACTAGAGCCCACTTTGCAGAATTTTTCGGTGCGTTAAATCTGCTGCAAAATGTCCACCGGAAGGTATTGAATGTGCCATAGCAATAACCGAGTTTACTTCATGTGGAGGAATACAACGAAGCAAGACCCCAGTGTGATCCATATAATATAATTGTCTGGCAATCAACCGAAATCTGCGACTGTAAACTGCAATTTTCCGCCTCATCACAGGAGCAGTTTGAGAGGCAAGACATCCATGAGTAAGAAAGGTTAATAACTGATCATAGTAGGTAGTTGTCACAGGAGGTTCTGCAGATTCTCACTAGTCGGTTCAATAATGTAAATTGCTGGTGTGGTGTCATCAATGCCCATCGGAGCTTCACCAGAATCTAATCGAGAGAGGAAATCTGCTAATGCATGTGCAGTGCCGGGCGATGAATCACTTCATAATCGAACTCTTGTAACAATAGAACCCATCGTGCCAAGCGACCATCTAAATGCTGCTGCCGGACCAGATCCACCAGCGCAGCATGATCTACATGAAAGGTGAATTTTTGGCCTAACAAATAATGCCGGAATTTCTTTACAGAATACACCAAACCGAGGCATTCTCTTTCAGTGACTGAATAATTCCTTTCAGTAGGAGCAAGGCGACGACTAGCATAGTAGACAGGTCGGAACCATTTATCAGTTTGTTGCATTAAAACACTTCCAATTTCTATGTCTGAGGCATCGACGAAGACGTGGAACGGGCGTTCCCAATCCAGGGTTTGCAAAATTGGTGTCTGAGTCAATAATTCTTTTAAATGATCAAAGGCAGTTTGACATTATGGAGTCCATTCAAACTGTCGTGGAGTGCTCGTCATGAGTCGATTAAGTGGTGTGGCGAGATGAGCTAACCATCGTAAATGACGACCATGCCACCAAATTTGACCTAGGAAACTTCTTTCGGTGCGGTAGGCACAGGTGCTTCCAACACAGCTGCAACTTTGTCTGGATCAACTTGTATGCCTTGTGCAGAAATAATATGGCCAAGGAGTTTACCACAAGAAACCGCAAAAACAGATTTTATCGGGTTCAAGCAAAGTCGATATTCACGGCATTTCTCAAAACAACATTGTAAATGATACAGGTGTGCCACAATCTTACCAAATAAAGAAAAGTCATCTAGGTATACTTGCATAAAAGAGGTGAGGTAGGGTGAAAACATTTCTTGCATACAATGCTGAAAGGTGCTAGGAGCATTTCTTAACCCAAACCACATGAGTGTACAAGCATAAACACCCAAATTCATAATAAACGTTGTTTTTGGTATATCTTGTTCAGCCATTCTGACCTAGTTATAACCACTATAACCATCAAGAAATGAATACATCTCATGCCCAGCCACTCTGTCCAGCATTGTGTCAAGAAATGGAAGAGGAAATGGATCAGGTACCGTAGCTGCATTCAATTTCCGGTAATCTACACATATTCGGAGCTGCTTGTTTTTCGTTGGTACGATCACGATCGGGGAGATCCATTCAGCATGCTCAATGGGTACAATGAATCCTACCTTTAATAGGCGATCCAGTTCTGCTTTAACCTGTGCTGCATAGTTGGGATTCATTCGGTGACTGGGTTGTTTAATTGGCTTTGCTTCTGGTTTAAGCACGACTCGATGTTGATAGATCCGAGGATCCAGACCCTTCATATCGCGATAATCCCAGGCAAAAACATCAAAAAACTCACGCAAGAGTCTGATCAAATCTTCTTGAAATTCCTCAGACAATCAAGCCTTCATCTTAACATGACGTGGGTAACTATCATTACCCAAATTGTAGGTGACTAACTGGTCTTCCGGGACATAGAATTGATGAGGTTTCACTGGATCGTTAGCTGACTATAAAAGGTGATGCAGAGTGGCTTTATCCATAGCATCAGCATCATTTGTATCTGCCTCTTCGGTCACGGGAACAACTGTACATGCTGCCTTGACTCCAGGTGTCCACTACTGGTTGCAGGTCTATAGTACCTAAGGAAATCAGATCTTCATTGTGTTTCAGAAATGCTTCTTCTTCATCATCAGATACGCCATCCAACATGTGGACTGACTCTGCTACATATGGCATGGCATGGAGTTCGCAGGGCTGAATAGCATCAAGTTTGACAACATATTTATGGTGATTATCTTTAAAAGTCAGTTCCTGTGCTGCTGCAATCATCAATAAAGGAAACATAATACCTTGATCCGGATATTGAAGCTTCCTTGCTAGGTCCCCATACATCTGTATGAACCAACTCCAAGAGATCTCCATGCATATAACCTTTCTTCATGAATGGTAACCTGTGAGACTTTCCAAATTGACATGCACTACACTTATAAATCATATGTTGTTTTGACAAATTAGGGAGTCCAAGTACACTTTGGTCCTTGCAAATTTGCTTTAATGACCTTTCACCAATATGTGCTAACCTTTTGTGCCATACTTCCAATTCTGTGAGTGTCTGACTACCATAATTAAAGAGAGCAATGTTTCTAGTGTCTTGTAATTCAAATGTGAACAATCTACTTGTCTTTTCACCTTTTGCAATTTTTTTGAATCCTTGACTTGGATCTTCAACAAATGCTCCTGCTTTTGTGAACCTGACTTGCAACCCTTTCTCTACTATCTGCCCAACACTTATCAAATTCTTTGTAATGGTAGGGACATAGAGTACCTTACTGAGTAGGTTGATGTTTCCATCAGGTGCTTTGACATTGCCTATTTTCTCCACAGGATGTCTTGTGTCACTCCTGTTTGTACCTCATGCTTATTCCTTGGATCTTCTAAATCTGATAGGAGTGCCACATTTCCTGCCACATGATTTGAACAACCTGAATCTATGTAGAAAACATGCTCATCAGATTTACCTTGTGGCATAGCCATGTTCATGATCAATAATGAATCCTCTTTGTTTGAATCTTCTGTGTAGTTATTGTAGTCTCTCCTTCCTTTGTAGCCTCCTTGATAGTTTGAATGATTGTAGTTGTTGTAGTTGCCATGGTAGTTGTTGAGCCTTCCTCTTGAGTAGCCATAACTTCCTCTATTGTATCCTCTTCCTCTTTGATTCCTGGAATTCCTAAAGCAATTTTCAGTTGTATGATTAGTTAGTCCACAAATAGAACATGGGTTGGAGTCTTGGGATCTCCCCTTGCCTTGTCTACCTCCTCTTCCTCTACCTCTGCCATGTCTTCCTCTACCTGCATAGTTAGCTTGATATGTACCTGCTTCATCATCCACTTTCTTTGCCTTTCCTTTGTTATCTTTGGACTTGCTTTTATCAGTGTATAAAGATGAAGATTGATTACCTTTAGAGCTTTCTCCATTTTTGATAAGCTTTGCCTCTTGAGTAAGTAGTTGTCCAATGAGTGTATTGAAATCAGGTACATGCATGTCCATGTACAAATCCATAGCTGTGGTGAATGCTTCCCACTTGTCATCTGCCTTCAAGCCATTGATGACTTGCCTTACAATTTGCTCTTTATCTATTACCTCTCCAATGCTTCCCAACTGATCTGCTATGTCCTTGAGCTTTGTGACAAAATCAGTCACATTTTGTTTGGGAGCCTTCTTGAGAGTTGTGAAATCCAGCCATAGTTGATGCTTCCTAGCTTTGGTACTTGAAGAGAAGAAGGCTTCAAGTGCATCCCACACTTCCTGAGATGTCTTACAACTTCTAATGTGAGCCAACAAAAAATCTGAGATAGAGTTGAGGAGATAAGACCTTGCAAGTGCATCCTTGGAGCACCATGTGCTCAATCTTTCTTGCTCTTCTTGTGTTGGTTGACTTTTGTTCCTGAAACTTGGCATAACTTCATCTCCAGCCACATAACCATATAAACTTCTAACTTGGAGATAAGCTTCCATTCTTAATGACCAAGCTGAGTAGTTACCTCTGTCCAATTTGTCAATTGATGAAGGAAATCCATCTGCCATGTTGTCCAACCTTGCTTTGATACCACTGTGAAGAGATGGATAGGTATGTGCTTGAAGATGAAGAGGTGTTGCAAAATCCTTGATCTACGCCAGCCAAATGAACTCCAAGAGTATATGGTGGGCCCTTTTAGCTTGCCAATGGATGTATTAGACACCCTATGTACCTTGGAAGATCACTCTCAAAAAGATAGATCAAAACATATAAGTTGGAGTTAGCTCAGAGGTGAAAACTTGCTATTCTTGGTTCATACACCTGTCCAGTGTTTTACATAATTCTCTGAGCACAGCAGCAATTAGGTTAATTCCTCTTGGGGAAGTCTACGTAGCTTAAAGAGCTAACTTTCAAGAGTAATCTCATAAAAAATAATAAACCACACACTGAGAATGAGTTTTAACAAGTGATGATATCATCCCAATTTTCACGGGCTGCTACAGTTTGTAACCAATGAGCAGAAAAATGAGCATAAATCAAAATGTAGGAATTAAATGATTATGAAAATTTGTATGGCTATACTAGACAGTAAGTTGAATCCAACAGGCTTTAAATCACTGAATTTGGATAAGTAACCACTGAGAAATGGCTCTGACAAGGTGAGTGAAAAAATCGGGTACCTGACAGAGAAGTGAAGATGAACAGACCCTATTGACTTCAAATGAACATAACTGAAGATTGCAACATCCAAATGACATGAAAATTTGTGAGCATATAGTAGACGTATAGAGATAACGTTACCAAGTTAAATCACTAAAAATGATGCACCAAGCTCAGAGAAAACATCTCTTCAATCTGACTGAGAAAACTGAGAGTAATGGCAGTGAGTAGTACACTTCACAAGAACATGGAAATATGAACCCAAATGATCATGAAAATGAAAGTATATTGCTTGTACAATACAATGGACTTACTGATACATATGTGTGCCTTGTAATCACACCTTGATATGGCATAAAGCTCAGCTCTTGGAGGTCTTCACATAGGTCTCTCTAACCACGACTAAAACTGCCATCTATTTATAGTTGAGTTTGGGAGGCTAACTTCCCTCAATCACTCTCCAATCAATCAATGATTGATTTGATTCTCTACCTACCACAAATCAAGAATTTGTGGCTCCTCTTTCCATTCTTGATCAAGTGGACTCAACCACTTAAGATTCTTTCACTTTTACATTAAGTAAACTCTTCAAAAGTTACAAGAGGTAGTTCACAAGTGAACTTTACATAGTCTTCATTTTAAAGCTTCTTTTATGACTTTGTGGGACTCAAGCCAATACTTAGGCTTGTCATAGACTTGCTCCAACATGGTAGTCATAAACTACAATCTTCCACCATATCTTAGCATTAAAAAGGAACATTTAATGCTTTCACTTTTAATCCCAGGAAAAACACAAGTTAAAGATATGAACATATATCTTGCTCATCTCATTGATGGTCTCCAAGAGTTATGGAGAGGTATTAATTTCATTGATGTATCGAAAAGCATCAATGAAAGACATATTGCGGTTCATGGTATTGTGGCTTGGACTATTCACGATTTTCCAGGATATGGTCTTTGTTCAGGTATTGATGTAATTTTTTTATTCAATATGCATGTAAATAAATATGATTTAATCTAATTATATTTTTATCATTTTCATGATGCAGGAATATCTACTAAGGGTTATAAAGCTCGTCCATATTGTGGTGATTGGTTGAGATCAATCTATAGTAAGAATCTCAACAAAAATATTTATCTTCGACATCGACGATTTTTGCCTGATGATCATCCATTAAGATCTAAAAGAGAAGTGAGACATTTTAATGGAAAGCTTGAAACAGGTCAGTGTCCAAAACCTATGACGCCTATGGATTGGTATAAAAAATGGACAGATGGACCTCTGATAGATCCAGAATCAGAAATCTTCAGTGATGATGAAGATAATGAGTATGTGAAGAGAGGTAAAGGAAAATTGGCACTCGCAGAGAACATATCAATATGGTATTCTTTGGAGTATTGGAAAGAGTTAAAAGTATGTCATCTTCTTGATGCTATGCATATATTCAAAAATATTGGTTATTCACTATGGCAGCATCTTCTTGGACTAAAAGATACCATAGCATCAAGGAATGATTCGAAAGATCAAAAATCAAAACCAAAGTTATGGCCAGTTTTCAATAGACATCGACAAGAAACGACTTATGCACCTGCTCCTTGGGTACTTACAATAAAAGAGATACAAACTATCAACAATAGAATTCAATTGATTAAGACTCTTATAGGATATGGAGCATCTTTTCAAAACATGTTTACTATGGATGATAAGAGCTTATCTGTGTTAAAGACCCATGACTAGCATAACTTTTTGAAACATATTTTACCTTTGGTTATCGATGGATGTACAACGAAAGGAGTACGAGATGTGATCTATCATCTTGGATCACTTATAAGGTAATTATGATACTTTTATATTTAATATGTATGAATATTGGATATCTTTTATTTTTTAATTAACTTCTTTATAATTGTTTTTATGATATGTATAGGTGGATTACATCCAAAGAGATTGACAAAAACTTGATCCCACAAAAAAAAACGTGAATGCAAAGAGCTACTATGTTTGATGGAGAAAGAACTTCCTACTTCATTTTTTCATATTCAGGTTCATTTATTAGTCCATCTTGTAGATGAAATAGAGATTGCAAGTGTTGTCAACACTCGATGGATATTTTGGGTCGAGCGATTTATGGGAATATTAAAAGTTTATGTGCGATAAAGAGCGAAACCAGAAGGATCCATGGCAAAGGGTTGGATGCTTGAAGAGTGCATGTATTATGTTAGTGAGTACCTTGAAAGAGTTCATGAATAAGCTCCACGTGCATGGACCAACGAGTCTTCTTCAAAAATAATAGATGAGGTATTATCAGGTAAGGGAGTTCCATTCTTATTTACATTTCAAGAAAAAAATGATGTTTCTACTTTTCTAGCATATAATAGCGAATGCATGCAAGCATTCCTTAGCAAGTACGAACAGGAACTTCAAAATCTCCCAAGTAAAAGGCAAAAAAACAAAAGATATAGTCGTAATTTCGATAATAATGAGATTACAGATATATCTTCTTTCACGGATTGGCTATATAGTCGTTTGCAACGTGCCAACGCAAATAATGAAGAAATCTCAGATGAGCAGAGAGACTTAATGATAGGTTGTGAACGAAAGGTAATTTTATTTTAATAATATTTTATTTTTTTCATATATGTATATTAGTTTCTATTTACTAATTAAATTTCTTTTGCAGGCTCGAATGTTCACTAATATGTGGGCTTTTGGACAGCATATTAGAATCAAAGCCATTGATTCTTTACATAAAACAGAGGATTCTAGTATTGTTGCTTCTTTCAACCAACTATCACGTGCTAGCTCAAAAGACATGAACCTTATAGATGACGAACTTGGTTATGTAGGAACTATTGTTGGTATCTACAAAATTTCATTTCGTACATTCAAACAGGTAGAAAAAAGTTTATATTTTTTATGATAGAGTTAGTTATTTTTTTAAGCACCTAATAATGGGTTTTTGTTTTTATATAATTTGATAGGTCATTTTGAAGTTGAGTGGTTTCAAGCCGAGTATAAAGGTAGTAATTCCACATTAAGAAAGGAATTATCTAGGTTTTGGGCAATTGATTCTTCCAAGGTAATGCGATCTACTAAAGAACCATATATTCTTCCTAGGCATATTGAACAAGCATTTTTTTATAAAAACCCAGATGCTCACCCTTGGTGGCAAGTCATTCATGTGCAACCTAGAGGTAGGTCATTGTTTGAACAATTTATTGTTAGGGAGATCGAAGAAAGTCCTCTTGATGATTTAGCATCAGATACTGATACATCAACATCTGCATATGCATATGCATTTATGTAAAATATTCATGTATTCATGTAATATATGCAAGTGTTTATAATTGTGTACATGTATATATGTATATGTGTCTATGTGTAAATGTGTACATGTAATATGTATGCATGTATATATATATTTATGTGTGCATGTAGGCATGTATATGTGATGTGTAGGCATGTATATGTGATGTGTACATGTATATATGTATATGTGTCTATGTGTAAATGTGTACATGTAAATATGTATGCATGTATATATATATTTATGTGTGCATTTAGGCATGTATGTGTGATGCATAATATATCTACTCCATTTTATATTTATGTATGTGTATCTACATGATGTGTATATATCTTTATATATATTATGATCCTCATTGATTTGATTAGCTATACATAGAGGCATAAGGTTGGGAGGAGAGACATCTCTCTAGTAGGACATCGGAGGAATAGATGCAATGTGTACATATACTACATCATATGGCTAAAAGGTTGAATTAGATTTTTTTAAATTAGGGGTTTTAAAACCCTAATATCAAAATTAGTGTTTTCAAATTAGGATTTTTGAAATAGGATTTATTTATTTATTTATTTATTTGTGTGTATGCATGTGTTGTGTATGTGTGTGTATCCATATGTGCATATGCATGTGTTGTGTGTGTGTATATATGCATGTGTATATGTATATATTCATGTATATGTATATATGCATGTAAATATGATTATATGAGTCTATGTGTGTGTACATATGATTATGCATGTGTATGTGTATGTGAGTATGTGTATGTGTATGCGAGTATGTGTATGTGTCTATGTGTATTCATTATATGTGTGTAACTGCATGCATGTGTATGTGTGTGTAAAAATGTGCATGTATGTGTGTGTATGTATAAATGTGCATGTATGTGTATATGTGTGTAAATTTGCATGTATGATGTATATGTGTGTGTATGCGTGTATTTGTACCTCTAGTCTCACTCTTCTCTCTCTCTCTCTCATACATACATACATACATAAACACACATACTCATATCCACATATATATACATAAAAGCAGTGCGTACCGTGCATTATCGCGACGATGAGCCATAAGTGTTCGCATCTCTTTTAGACACCACTTATGTGACCATCCTGTCCCAAACTCTGTCTCAAGTGAAGTAAGTACATTTTTTTTATCCCTCTCATCATGCTCACTACAAAAATAAAAAAAATCATGTAAATAAAACATAAGATATTTATCTCAATTTATATGTAAAATTTATACTTACTTCCATGGTAAGTGGACAAGGCGCAGGTAAGAGTCACATAATACCTGCATTCTTCTCTTGAACTCCAATACATTCCCTATGTACACAATGTTCCCCTCTGGCTCTATATCGCA